>JAIUZE010001627.1:0-14797 GCA_022085475.1 Heliosperma pusillum
TCTTGTATTAAGGAGGCTTGCGAGGCCAAAGATTGGACCCCCTTCACCCTTGGTAAAGGTGGGGCTAAGTTATCTCGCATCCTCTTTGCCGATGACATCCTTTTGTTCGGAGATGCCAATGAGACCACCTTCGAGGCCCTCCAAAACGTTCTCCACCGATTCTACCATTATTCTGGTAAAAAAAAATAACTTTTGCAATAGCAAAATTCACTTCTCCCCATCCACTTCCCCCTTGGCTAGGCTCCTTTTTTAATATTCCCTCAGTCTTATCCCCTACCTGGGTACCCCCTGACCCGTAAGAAACCTACCATGGTCGATGTCACTGACAAATTCCAGTTCAAACTTGCGAATTGGAAGTCCAGATTCCTCTCTAGGACTGGTAAACTTTGCCTCATATCCTCTACCCTTAATGTCATCTGTGGTCATTTCATGCAATCCCTCTCCCTCCCGAGTTGTGCCCTTTCCCTCATTGACAAAACCGTATCCTCCTTCAATTCATCTCGAATGGCTCCTTGGACCTCTTCTCCCTAGGATTTCGTCTTATCTCTGTGATTTCTGATATCATTCGAACTATCCTCATCCCCTCCGTACCCTCGCTAGATATTGCGACCTAGCCCTTTGCCATCCTAAAGGCTTATCCCTTACCCGTGCTTATGATATGTTGAGTGAGGTTCCCTCTTCCATATCCTTTAATAATGGCCCTTGCATGCGATGGCTTTGGCGGGTACCAACCCAACTCCGCATTCTTTCTTTGGTTGGTTGGGTGGGATAAGATTTCCCATAAAGCCACTCTCCACCGTTGTGCCATCGCCCATTCTTCCTCGTGCAGTCTTTGCAACCACCCCTTAGAGGACTCTCTTCACCTCCTTCGGGACCGCGCCTCCTCCCGTTTCATTTGGAATTATTTCTCTCTTCGCCCTCTTTCTTTAACCTCGACCTTCAACCTTGGATCTTTGAGAATTGATCCTGCCCTTTGTAGGCTTCAAACTTCTCCTTCTTCATTTGGCACATTTTGTTGTGTCGTAACAACTTCATCTTCAACTCGAGCCTTACTCCTATTACTCCTGCTTGGATTGATCGCGCTCTACGTCATTTGGACTCTAATTCTTGTAATTCATTCTCGGTGGCTTGTGCTGAGATATCCCGTGACCCTCCTCTTTGCTTGGGTCCTTTGTATTTGAATCTTATTGTTCTATTTATCTAATCTTTCTTTTTACCAAAAAAAAACGCCACCAATTTTGCAAATCACAAAAATTTTCAGTTATTTTAACTATGGTAACCAAACAACTCTTAAGCTTACTGACACTCATATTTTAGTACACTACAAATTACTCATTCTTTTTTCTATAGTATTGGTTTTTTTTTCTTAAATCCGACCAAAATATAAAATTTCTAAGTTTAGTAAGCATTTTAGTACACTACATATTTTCTATTTTATTAGCTTTTCTTAAATCCAACCAAAATTGAAAGTTGGCCAATATAGATGGGATGAAAGGAATAAAAATGATCACTTAATTAGTTAAGCACTTGCTTACTAATAATGCAAAAAATGATTGTCTTTTATAGGTAATCACCACCTCACACGGTAAAACACGTGATCATACAATAATTACTATTAAATTAAAGGACGGTAAAAAACTTGCGATTGCGAATTTTCAATAACGGGTTATACATATTTCGTCGTAATACTCTGTATTAAATGGTTAACATTTTCATTAATAATGCACATGGTATAAAAATCTAGTTTTAAATTCAAAAACTTAGATTTGAATAGGAAATTAATAAATGCACGGTAGAAAATTATACATTGTTTGTTTCAATAAGTAGTTCAAATTTTTATTGAAAATAATAACAATTTAATACACTAAATAAAAAAAGAATATGTATAACCAGTTTTAGATGGAAATAAAACTTACCCGTTGGTCTTGCTTCAGACGGATCATTTTGGTCTGAAGCAATAAGACGGGATTTTGTAACCACTTTACAGTTAGATGTAACCACTATTGAAAACAAGTTGATATAAGCTGTGATTACATTTTATCAAAAAGTGACAACATAATCCAGTCTTATTTTTCAGACGGAATTAGTCCGTCTGAAATAAGAATTTGTGAAAACTTTATAGTCGTATCAAATATCATGGTTTTCCACGAATAAATAGAGTACACTCAGTACAATTTAAAAATGACATTAATGACTAATATTAATATTAAATTTATTCAGAGCAAACACTTCTCCTTCTTCATGTGACACAACAAAACTAAATCTTTAACTCTCTTTCCTCTACAAAAACACCAGAAAAATAAATCCTCTGCTTTCAGAAATTCTTTACTAATAAATTATTAATGCACTTGTTTCCTTAAATCCTTACATATTAAAAATTACGGTACAATTAGTCATTTTATCATTAAAAAAACAAAAAAAAAACAGGGGAAATGAAGTATATTCGATCAACAAGTTTTAAAAAGCTGTTTTCTATAGGAAAACGTAGTACAAATAGTTTTGAAGATTCTAGAATTAATCAAGAAAAACAAGAAAAATCCAATATTTCTCAAGTTTATTCATTGAATAATTTAGAATATTATTCTACTAAACCCTCTTGGAAATGTTACTCTTTTGAAGATATTTTTTCTGCTACTAATGGCTTCTCCCCAGGTTTCATTTTTTCTTTTACTTTTGTTCTTATATTTTTTTTACTATTATACAATTCGGTATAACGGTTCGATATTGGTATTTATAAGACCGTCTTATAGTAAGACATTGGTGGAGCAGCTAGGGAGGCTAGCAGGGGCGCTTTCCCCTAAATGAAATTTTCGAAGTTTTTAGTTAAGTTTTGCAAAAAAAAAATCGAGTGTACCTCCGTCACCGTAGTAAGACACAATGATATTAAGCAAAAAGGAAGTCGAACCCTCAATCCAAACTCAACCTTAACATACAAATTATTTTGTTTATGTTACGAGTTTTACAATGTTATAGCATTACGTTCTCTGTATTTCCTTCTAAGGCTATAAGTATATGTATATTATGTTTGAGATCGTCGTAGTCTCGTAGATAAAACCGTTTTACAATAAAACATACTCGACTCGAGACATTTTGCTTAACATGTTTTTTATTGGGGGTGGACAGAAAATTTGGTGGGAAAAGGAGGGTATGCAGAAGTGTACAAGGGAGAGTTAAAGAATGGAGAAATGGTAGCAGTGAAGAAGCTTAACAAATCAAGTAATGAGGATAAGAGGGAGAAAGAGTTCTTGAGTGAGATTGGCACAATTGTACATGTTTATCATCCAAATGTCTCTTCTCTCTTAGGTTGTTGCATTGACAATGGCTTTTACCTTATTTTCCCTTTCTCTCCTTTGGGTTCTCTTTCTTCTCTTCTTCATGGTATGTTGTCCTACCCTTTCTCAAAATTATTTGCATTTTAGTTTGCTAATAATAAAAGTTTGAGTCGAGACTAGATAGATGGAAGGAAGTGGGCACGCGGGTTGTTGAGCTGGCAAGGTTTAACACGACTTATGGCCGATTTTAGTATGACACGGGATTGACACGACCTAGCACGACACAATGTGTCATGGGTTGTACCTGTGCTTGAGTCGAAATTTGAGAAAGAAGACCGTGCCTATTCTAGGTACGACACGACCCACATTGGCACGACATGCTTGGGCACACTAACAATACAAAGAAATAAGACAGAAGGGGAGGAGTTGCTTGCGCACGACAGGCCATTGGTCGTGGGCTGTTCCTTGGCCGTCATTTCCATTTCACTTGCACAACACAACATAACATGAAACCCATCTTTATTCTCGTGCCTGTGCCTTAACATTTTCTTCTCCTGGCACGGTGGGCCATCATGGCTCACTTCCATCTCCATCGAGAACGTATAATATTGGATAGACATGACAAAAGTCGACCCGTCATTTAATTCATTTTGTCGTTTGTAGATCAAAGTATCACTCCAATGGAGTGGGAAGTAAGGTACAAAATTGCAATAGGAACCGCCAAAGGGTTGCATTATTTGCACAAAGGGTGTCAAAGAAGGATAATTCATAGAGATATTAAAGCATCTAATATTTTGTTAACACAAGATTTTGAGCCACAAGTAAGTAAAACCAAACAAAACCCATGATTGTTCTTGGTTTGTCATTTTCATTGATACATTATTTTCAATTAATAACGTGACATACAATTGTGTACTAATTACATTATTGAAAAATAAAACGTACAGATTTCTGATTTTGGCCTAGCTAAATGGCTTCCAACTCAATGGACTCATCATTCTATTGCTCCAATTGAAGGGACTGTTGGGTACGTATGTATGATTGAATTTTGTCACCCGTTAACGATTATAAACGATGATTTTCATAATTCAAATTCGTAAAGTTATTCTAATGAACTTAGCCACTTAGACATACATGTCGATACATAATATTCACACTTAATTTAGATTCAAATTCGAATGTAATAATTAAATTCCTCGACTTTGTTTTTGGAGACCCATTTAATTAATGTTATGATATTGACATTGATTTATTATTATTATTGTGTATACATACATTTATTACATTGAAGAATGGTCAAAATTATGAAGAATTTGATTGGTGTATACATGCAGATACTTGGCACCAGAGTATTTCTCTCATGGGATAGTCGATGAGAAAACAGACGTATTTGCATTTGGGGTCCTTTTGTTGGAAATTATTTCTGGCAGGAAATCAGTGGATTCATGTCATCAAAGTCTACGCACTTGGGTACCATTATTACAAAACTCTTTTATTTTTTCGTCTATCTAATTCAATTCAATGATATTTTTTACAAGTTAAATTTGGTAAAACTTGATTGTAAATATCGAAAAAAACTATGAAATTTTTAAAGATGAAACTAACATATTTAGGTTATTTAGGTTTGTTATGAAAATGTCTTTCATAAAACTATATTTTTCGTAAAAAAAGAGTTATGTATACCTAACGAATAAACGGTTAAAGTATCACCTTAAAGACCACCCCAAAAGTAAATGTTACCAATGGGTTGGATTGAAGGGTGTATAACAGATTAGCGAAAGTGGAACACCGTTTTTATGTTTTCTGCTAAATTAATTCTCAATAATTAAATTTGCTCAAGTTATACCCAGTAATATTTACACAATCTTGCATGCTCGTGTAAAGAAAACATTTCACTATAATATTAATAATTAACACTTCGTATATTATAACATGTATGTTAAACGATTGTGACAGGCAAAACCTTTTCTTAACAAAGGGGTGATTGAAAACTTGATTGACCCAAGGCTTGAAAGCGCATACGATGATATACAGATTAGACGACTCGCTTTTGTTGCATCTCTTTGCATTCGATCTTCTCCCGCTTGGAGACCTACTATGAGCGAGGTAATAGTCCAACTCTTTATTTTCCCTAAAAATAAAATAATTTTTTTGAATAAGGCTTGCATAACATGTGAGATCAACTTTTTTCTCTCATTTAGTTTTACAGTCAACAATTTGATTTTACTTATATAATCACGTTATAAATTTATCATGTGATATACTCGTATGCTTTGAGTTGAGAATATAGTGCATGTGTAATTTACATATTCTTAGGTAATTAATTTTAGGTTGATCATCGTGAGCATTTTAAATATTAGTTTGCGAAAATCGCTATAATTTAATTAGAATTTTGGTTTACAAAATAAGTAAGTCCATCTATATATTGATGATGAGAGAAACCAAATCGTAACACAAATTAATACTCCGTATTCTCTAGCTCAAAGAAAACATAGTATGTATTCAACTATTCATTGAAAATTAAACCGAAAATTTAGGTATTCGCCACTTTTTTTAACTAGTTGATGAATCAACTTTTTCATGTTTCAAACTTGTCATAGATTATTGGTGATGTCTTTTAACAAAGTGAAGCTTTATCTTTTTACGTTTGGTAGCCTATGTTTGCATGTTTTTGAGTTAATTAAATTAAATAACATAGGTAAATCCAAGAGGGTAGCTCATGTTGTCATTACCTAACCTATAAACTCTTTTTATAACTAACCTAAACTAACTTTTTAGCACGAGCAATGTCCTGCATTACATGGTACTCCATCCTTAAATTAAGCGATTAGTCTCTCTTTGAATTTGTCTGAAACAATAAGACGAGATTTTGAGATAATTTTGCAGCAGAATGTGACATCTTTTGAAAAAGCAAGAATCCATAAGTTGTAACATTAATTAGACCATTGTAGTTATATTTAAGCATAAAATAATTACAAAACCTTGTTTTATTGTTAAATGAAATTGGTCTATCTGAAATAAAAATTTGCCCAAATTACAAGTGTTACGTGTAGAAATGTAAAATAGTAGTCGGTATTTGATGATTATTGTAATAATCATCGAACGACCTTCTCATCGATCATTAGATTATTGTCTTAAGGTGAATCATTGTCGGTCCTAATAATTCAATTAAGTATGGTTGGGTTAACATAATTGTTTAGTTTGATCAATTACGATTAGCACTTTAATTAGCAATACTTCAATGATTGTAAATCATGTACATAATTTCTTGTTCACTTTTTAGTAGGCCTTATCTTTTTAGGTAGATTTTGGGATACACTTTTGTTTTGTTACACTTGACAAGTCCAACAGATAAGATAGTTTTATACTCTATTAACCTATAACAGTCTAGCGTCGGTTTGTATATTTTCTATACGTGAATATGATTACTTCATTGACGATATTGCAAGGACCATTGTTAATTTGTTAACGAGATGAAAACATAATGTATAAAGAAAAACATGACAAAGATTTGTAATGTTTTAATGTTAAGATTGATATCTATGTGTTAAGGGAGACTAACTGTGCTATTTGGTCCATGTGTAATTTACAGGCATTAGAGATACTAACGGAAAAGGAGATAGATAAAGGGAAATGGGAAATGCCAGAGAAACAAGAGGAATTATGGGATTTTGAAGATCTTAAATGTGAGTTCGATGATAGTAGTAGGTCTTTTTCGACATCGTTGCATGATTCTTCAATCTCTACTGGAGGCTCCTAGGTTTCGTCCAATGTTTATTTTGATGACATGTAAATTAATCTTTGGAATCGAGAAATAAAAAATCAGTGTTGTAGAAGTATAACAAAATTTTGCATCTTTGTCTTTTATGTAAATCTAAATAGGTGGATTTGTTTTGATTGTAAACCCGAGCTGAAAAATTTCATGCAAAATGAGAGAATCATAAATTCCCAACTCAAATATAGTAATTTAGTTTTGGATTTAACACTTTTTGCCAAACTAATTCGATCATTCGGAGCCAATTTGAAACTATTAGTTGAAATGGGTGTTACATTAAGAAGCAAATCATGAATAGAAGGGGTCGAGCTCTCGCCGGACATACACTTGGCCACAAAGCCCTCAAAATACGATTATTGCTCAACGTTAACACTTTGTAACCTTCACGAATGAGAGTTTCATCTTCACATTTAGCTTAAACATATAGAAATGAAATTATTGGCAAACAACTACTCCAACTAGTCTATTTATTATTATTGTACACTAATCATTTTAGTTTTGTGGAAGAGGTTTGTTTACCCTTTGGACTTTGGTGGTTTGGTAATCGGCAACTTGGCCGCTCAGGCGGTCAAATTTATATATGAACAACGAAACTCTAAAATTGAATTACGTCTAGAAGTGTAATTCGTATGAATTGAATTTTCCTATTCTATTTAAATTCTTCGAACAATCAAATATATCCCTAAAATAAACTAAGTTAATTAGATTTCGACACTAGTTCCAATTAAGATCCTCTTTGAATGTAAAATTCTGAAGATGCAACCTTTTCATGTTCGTCGGACAAGTCGGCATGCAAACCAAGAAATCGTTAAAGGCGTGTTGTTGCATAATTCCAAGTGTCTTGTTTTCTTAGGGTTAGTAAATAAGTGGCCTTTAATTGCATGCTTGATGCTTTTGTATTTGTTGAAACAATTTGATTCTTCACAACCTTTATTGCCCTTAGATTGAAGAGCGGAGGCATTAGAATTATCACGAATTCTCATTTTAGACGGAGTGACGTGTCTTATTGCTTTACATGAGTCAAGTTTCCTCACAAAAAGAGCAAATAGGCAAATGAAGGGATAATGGATAATCCTTCAACTTGCCTCCACTTACTCTTTTATGAGGAGACTTGACCCGTCTAAAGTCATAAAACGGGTTGCCCTGTCTCAAGCAAGACAAAGTGATGAATTATTTATCTAACGGAATTATAGTGTATGGTGTAAACATAAATTATATGATCTTCATTAAAGCGATAATTACTGAGAGGTACTTACGTGACGTAGCCATTAGATCTGATAATAAAATCACTTGAGAAAGATAAAAGATGAACCCTTATTGTTTTGCCTTCTCCTACCTTCCTTAATCTCTAATTCACTTTCTTTATGTGTGTTTTCTTAATGTCAATGAATTAGGTTAAAGCACAAACAGGTATTGCTTATATAGAGAGGTGGCAGGAGGGGCTTAATAAGATAAGTGGGCATGATATGTTAATGGCCTGTAAACATTAACCGTAATCCACTTAATCTATTACTCCTACTAAAAACCCGGAACATTATATTTAACCGTTATTAATCAAGGTGACTGACATCGGTAATTAGGTCAACATAACAGAGAATTAAATAATAATTCTTACATTCTGCCACTTGGACCTTATTACTGATCAAAACATAATGTCACGCTTAAGTATAACATAAGACGCGTAGACGATTAAATGAACACATAATGGGTTTATCTTAATTACCCTGATCATCCCTGAACAACTGGTTGAGTCATGGCGGAGACACTACTATAAAAGAGAAGTGGTCCTTCCATGTACTACGGACCATAAAACTTGAATATTAGCCTCAAAGCACGCTACAAATTCAGCTTCCATAGTGGATGAGGCAATAATTGTTTGTTTTAACACTTTTCCAGGAGATTGCTCCCCAAGCTAAAACAAATACATAACCAAAGGTGTTTTTCCTTGAGTCCACGCATCCTCCAAAATCTGAGTCAGCATATCCAATAACCTCAAGCTGATCAGTATGTCTATAAGTGAGCATTTTGTCCCTTGTTCCCTTTAAGTACCTTAAAACCTTCTTAGCCGCACTCCAATGACCTATTCCAAGATTGGACTGATATCGACCCAACATACCTACTGCAAAACTTATGTCAGGTCTTGTACAGACCTGCGCATACATTAAGCTTCCAACCAGAGATGCATAAGGAAAGTTTTTCATGCTATTTCGTTCTAGCTCAGTCTTAGGACACATACTTAAGCTGAACTTATCCCCTTTCTGAATAGGAACATCACTGAGATTACATTTTACCATGTTAAATCTTTCTAAAACTTTACTGATATAGGCTTTCTGAGAAAACCCTAATGTCCTTTGTGATCTGTCTCGAGATATTTCCACCCCGATCACATAGGACGCCTCTCCCATATCTTTCATCTCAAAATTGCTTGATAGGAAATCTTTAGTTTGACGTAATGGTCCCAAATCACTGCTTGCAATAAGTATGTCATCGACATATAAGACCAAAAATGAAAACTTACTCCCACTGATCTTCAGGTATATATACACTGATCAACAGTGTTTTCTTGAAACCCAAAGGAGGTAATGGTATTATGGAACTTAATATACCATTGTCGAGAAGCTTGCTTAAGTCCATAAATGGACTTCTTTAATATACAGACCTTGTCCTCTTTGCCATCAATAATGAAGCCTTCAGGCTGAGCCATGTAGACTTCTTCTTCCAAACTCCCATTCAAGAATGTCGTTTTCACATCCATTTGATGTAGCTCTAAGTCAAAATGAGCTACAAAAGCTAAAATGATCCGTAATGAATCCTTCTTAGAAACTGGAGAGAAGGTTTCATTATAATCAATGCCTTCTTTCTGATTAAAGCCTTTAGGTACCAGTCTGGCTTTATGTCGTTCAATATTACCCAAGGAGTCGCGCTTGGTTTTAAAGACCCACTTGCAGCCGACAGCCTTATAACCTACTGGTAAATTGACCAACTCCTAGACCTCACTCTTAGTCATATACTCCATCTCTTCTTTCATGGCATTAATCCATTTAACGGAATCATCACAATTCATAGCTCGTGAAAACGTAACCGGATCATTATCAATACTAATGTCAAATTCACATTGTTGTAGATATACATAGTCATTTAAAGTAGTTGGCTTTCTAGGTCTTGTGGACCTTCTTAATACTATTTCAGGGGTTGTATCAACAACTTCAGTGGCAGTGTTATCATTCGGGAGTGGAGGGTCATCAACGTTAGGTTCCACAGTATTGACTGGGTCAGCATTATCATTATGTGGAACTTCATCAATTGAAATTGGGGCAAAGAAGCTGGAATTGCCACCCTAACTTCATTGACTATGACATCCCTTACCTGATCACTCCCACTAACTTCGCCATTCTCAAGGAATTTGGCATTTCCGGTTTCCACAATTCTTGTTTTGTGTGTAGGACAGTAAAACCTATACCCTTTAGACTTTTCTGGATAGCCGATAAAGAACCCACTAATGGTTCTTTGATCGAGTTTCCTTTCATGTGGATTATAAATGCGTGCCTCTGCTGGGCATCCCCATACATGCAAATGTTGAAGACTCGGTTTCCACCCTTTCCACAGTTCAAATGGTGTCTTTGAAACTGCCTTACTGGGGACCCGGTTTCCAACATACACAGCAGTCATAAGGGCATGCATCCACAACTTCATGGGTAAGTTGGTATTACTCATCATTGTCCTCACAACCTCTAATAGGGTTCGATTACGCCTCTCAGCTACACCATTCATCCATGGAGAACCAGGATTTGTGTACTGAGGGACAATACCCAAACTTTCAAGGAGTTTTGCAAAGGGACCAGGATGTTGTCCTGATTCATCATATTTGCCATAATATTCACCACCTCTATCTGACCTTATGATTTTCACTTTCTTTCCCAATTGCCTTTCCACCTCCTTAATGTAAACCTCTAAAGCGTTTACTGATTGAGATTTTTCATGCAAAAGGCTAAGATAACAATAACGTGAATAATCATCGATAAAGGTTATGAAATATTTCTCTCCGCTCATGGAGGGAACATCAAATGGACCACAAATGTCTGTATGTATAATTTCTAATAGAGCAGTGCTTCCCGTGGACCCTTTTCTTGGTGTGTTTGTTTTGCTTAACTTTAATGCATTCCACACACGTCCCAAAATCCGTAAAATCAAGAGAAGGTGACATATTGTTTTTAACCAATATGTTCATTCTTTCCCTTGAAATATGGGCCAAACGTTTATGCCACAAGAAGGAGGAACTTTCATTAGACCTTCCACATTTCAAACCAACATTATTATGCAGAGAAACATTATGAGAAACACAAAGAGATTCTGAAAACAATTTATCTAAATAAATTCGATACAATCCGTTTTCTAAAATCCCAGAACCAACAAAAATATTGTCTCGATACATACTGAAACAACCTTGTCCAAAACATAATCTAAAACCATTATTATCTAACTTAGAAACTGAAATTAAATTGCGTCCGAAGGAGGGAACATAAAGTGTATCCTCCAAAATCAACTTAAATCCAGTGCTTAATTCCAAGCTAAATCTTCCAATGGCTTCTACTGAGGCTTTTTCTTTATTCCCCATGTATAAGGAGGCCTCATTTGGATTTATGGTTCTTGTCGTAAGGAATCCCTGCAAGGAATTCGAAATATGTACATTAGAGCCTATATCTAGCTAACATGTATTAGAAGGAACTTCAACATAATTTGATTCGAAACATACTAAAGCCAAAGGCTTACCCTTCTTTTCGAACCAATTCTTACGCTTTATGCAGTCTTGCTGAAAATGCCCAGGTTTCTTACAGAAAAAGCAACTTTCCTGCTTCTTAATTTCCTTCTTTATGTCAGATGCAGACGGTTTATCAGAAGGGCTTGACTTAATGCCCTTTATGTTTCTAAACTTACCTTTAGATTTCCCGCTTACATGATGCACATGATGTGCCTGGGGTAAACCACCATTCTTACTTGAGGCATCAACCTCATCTTTCTGTTTGATTCTTACTGCTTCCTGAACCAGTTTATTGGTCAATTCATTAACACTCCAAATTTCTTTAACGGTGTTGTAATGAAGATGAAAAGTATCAAACTTATCAGGCAGAGAGTTGATTATAAACTGGGCGAGGAATGGATCCTCAACTTTCATGCCCAGTTTTCCCAACTTAGCTGCCAGATTCGTCATGTGCAACACATGTTGCTGCATGGTGGTGACATACTCATTATACTTAGCAGTGGTAAGTTCAGACATAAGCCTTCGAGCTACCGCTTTATCGGTAGTCTGAAAGCGTTCCTTAATGATTTCCATGTACTTACTGGCTGTAGTACAACCTGTCTCCGAAATGGAGGACTTAATGTTTGGTGCAGTGGTAAGTCGTAAGAACTTTAAGCAAAGACTGTCACATTTCTTCCACCAGTTATACTCATCAAGTACTTCTTTACTCGCATCAGAAGCTGGTTCAGCAGGAGCTGTTCCATTAAGCACCTGATCAAGTTCAAGAATACCTATATAGAACTCGAGATGCTCCTTCCATTCTGAGTAATTAGTACCATCAAGTTGTGGCACTGCTTGGACACAGTTATTGAGAGAGCTTTGCAACGGTAGTGCATTATGAACAATGCTCAGAACATTAGGCTTTGAGTTTATCACACAATAGCAATTATGACTAAGACTTGAAACTTAAATGAGTAACTCATAAACATTCATTAAGCAAGTGCAGTATCTGTGGACAACCTACGCATGCTTAATTACATAATCAAGTATACTCTTTTAATGAGTGTTTCACTTTAATGTCAGGTTACCTGTGGGTAAAACCTTAATACAAGTTATTTCACCCCATTAGATGCTTAGTCATATATTCACTACATAATTTGAGTCCACTGTGGTGAACATCAACATAATGTGAATGCCCAATTTAATTACATTATGAGATCTGATCGCGTACGAGATGAAATCACTGTGGTGAATTTCAACTCGTCATAATGCGAAGGTCTCCTTTAATCGATACATAAGATATAATTAATCTACAATAAGAATGTATGCTTACATAAAATATGATAATTTAAATTAATTATATAAGCATAATAACATAATATTATACGAGCCTACAATGAAAAACAGACATTAAGTATCGAACCAACACGGGCAGACCTCGATCGAGTAAGACATCAGCTCGATCGAGTAAAGAATAAACAAAAGCACCTCGATCGAGTAAATAATAGCTCGATCGAGCAACATCGAAGACAAAAGGTCTCGATCGAGTGAAGCATTAGCTCGATCGAGTAAGACATCAGCTCGATCGAGTAAAGAATAAACAAAAGCACCTCGATCGAGTAAATAATAGCTCGATCGAGCAACATCAAAGACAAAAAGTCTCGATCGAGTGAAGCATTAGCTCGATCGAGCAACATCATGAATAAACCATCTCGATCGAGTGAAGCATTAGCTCGATCGAGTGTGGTATAGGTCACACGACATTCATACGCAAACAATAATCATAATAAACCATACAAATCGAATTAGGGCAGCGCAAATAATCATCATAAATCATATAATAATCATCATAAATCATATAAAACGAAATATTTCGATTAGGGCAGCGGAAACGATCATGATATAAGGATACGTTATCAATCATAAGGGTATACAATCAATTATGAATGAATATTATAACATCATGATTAAAGCATTAAATTCATTCATAAAAACATAATCAAAACATTAATCAGAATTATAACTGTAATCACAATCCTGGTCTAATACCACATGTAAACATAAATTATAGGATCTTGATTAAAGCGATAATTACTGAGAGGTACTTACGTGACGTAGCCATTAGATCTGATAATAAAATCACTTGAGAAAGATAAAAGATGAACCCTTATTGTTTTGCCTTCTCCTGCCTTCCTTATTCTCTAATTCACTTTCTTTATGTGTGTTTTCTTAATGTCAATGAATTAGGTTAAAGCACAAACAGGTGTTGCTTATATAGAGAGGTGGCAGGAGGGACTTAATAAGATAAGTGGGCCTGATATGTTAATGGCCTGTAAACATTAACCGTAATCCACTTAATCTATTACTCCTACTAAAAACCCGGAACATTATATTTAACCGTTATTAATCAAGGTGACTGACATCGATAATTAGGTCCACATAACAGAGAATTAAATAATAATTCTTACATATGGATTATATTATTACGATTTGACGCTTTGTTATTGACATAAAGCTAAATGATTAGTGTATGATTAGAGAGTATCATACTACTATCATACAGATATTACACTGTTTTTCTTTTATGTGGTTATCCCATTTTGAGATTTAAGGCTCTGTTCTTTTGAACTGAATTTGTCTGAACTGAACTGAACTGAACTGAATGAAGCTGAACTGAACTGAACTGAACTTAATAGAGATGAACTGAATTGAACTGAACTGAACTTAATAGAGCTGAACTGAATTGAACTGAATTTAATGGAGCTGAACTGAACTGAACTGAACTAAACTGAACTGAACTGAACTAAACTGAAATAATAAAAAGATAACAATATTATTATTATTATTATTATTATTATTATTATTATTAATCATTAGT
This sequence comes from Heliosperma pusillum, assembly GCA_022085475.1. Taxonomy (NCBI): domain Eukaryota; kingdom Viridiplantae; phylum Streptophyta; class Magnoliopsida; order Caryophyllales; family Caryophyllaceae; genus Heliosperma; species Heliosperma pusillum. Next base: position 14,664 of record JAIUZE010001627.1, read on the forward strand.
AATAATAATATTATATTAATATAATCTAATAATAATAATCAAATAAGATATAAAAAAAATATTATAGTAATATAATAAAAAATATAATATTAATATGAATGATAACATTATTAATTATAGTAATAAATATATAA
>JAIUZE010001628.1:0-57055 GCA_022085475.1 Heliosperma pusillum
AATGGTAGTTTCCTGTTTTAAAATTTACCGATTTTCACTAAAGTGAACCTATTAAAAACGTATTCTCATCTTTTATTTATTTAAATTACTTGTTTATCTTTCCGCAAATTCGAGGGTGTCACACTCGTTGTGGTGGTAAGGTGCATAAATGCATGCCCCTCATGGGGGTACCTCCCACAAGAAAGTCCAGTTTGCCATATCGGAGTCTCGTCGTGGCGGTAAAGTGCATAAATGCAATGCCCCTCATGGGGGTACCAACCACGGGAAAGTCTAAAAATGACACCTACAAAAAAAAAAATAACTACGTGATGCATGAAAAGTAGCTAAATGCAAAGGTTGTTTGTCAATTTGGATTTTTCAAGAAGGAGCAAAATATTGGTGTCCGATGGGATGGACACCCGCCTCCAATGTTGCTGAGGCCAACTAACACAACACACAAATTACATGTTAAAGAAGCAAATAATATCAATCATAGAGAGGAGAGGAGGAGACACACACGAGAGGGGAGGGGGTAGATGCTAAACAAGCCACCTAGACACCACTCCGACTCTAACAATTATCAAACAAAAACACAAAACCTCCTCAAAAGGTCCCCATCTCATCCTCATCCTCATCATCATCCTCATCATCATCCCGCCCCCCACTACCACCACCCTCTTCCCGGTTCCCTTGGTCTCCCCCGGTCTCCATGCCGCCAACCCCTCCCCGGTTTCCATGGCTGGGAAACAAAAAATTGGGTTGTGCCCAGCTTGGCAAAAAACCGTTAGGGTCAATTTACCCTTGGTTAGCCAGCAAAAATTAGTTGGGGTAGGAGGCATAATAATTATTAACCCGGTCTTCATGCATGTTCAAATACATGTTTTGCATTAGACCGGTCAGGTAGTCGCCCTGGGGAGAGATGGTAGGGTCGGGGTGAACATACCCCTGGTAGTCAAAGGGGTAGGGGGGAATGTTCACAAAACTGGGTGGGGGGTAGGGTGCATGCAAATGTGGTAGGGGAAAAGGGGGAACAGGCAGTGTTACCTGGGGTGCACTTTGACTCAGTCTAGATGTGGGTCGGGGTCGAGGCTGTTGGGAAGACTCTCCCTCCTCCCTAGCACCACTAGAAGCGGCTCTACCAACTGCCATCGTCACCGGTAGCAGGTAGCTGGGTCGCCTCTCCATAGTGTTATCCCTAGGTGAAAAAGGTGGGAGTCTTTGACAAGGTAGGTAAAAAGGGGTTGCACCCTTGATCACCCAAAGAAAACTCCTTTCCCGGTCAAGCCTAATCCAATTTGAGTGGATTAGGGAAGTCTCGTCCAGAAGTGTCCCCCCGGTCAAAGCCTCGTACGTCCCATCACTGTTAAAATCAGGGTCAAAGTGCTTAGCCAGAAATGTCACCAAATCCCCCATGACCACCGTCTGTCTACGTGCTACGGTGGTCCTACCCAACTTCCTCCACCTCCTATAAATTTCATTCATCAAGGGGAAGGTGAAGGTATCCCTAGACCCTTGCACATTCAAGTGCGACTCTAAGAGGGTCAAGTCCAGCTGGGTGAGGTTGTTCGACTCTTGCCGACCTAGGAAGGTGCCTGACACTAACCTGTGCCAAAAACGGGGCACATGGTGGTGAATTAAGAGGGCCGAATTCCTACGAAAATCGGTCAAAACCCTCCCGGTCAAGGCCATCCAAAGCGGGCCCAAATCATATCCCTTTGGCTCTACAGAATCCCTTTTAGAAGGGAAATCTAACCCCAGTATGGCAGCGAATTCATCTATAGGGACCACATGCGAAGTATTGGCAAGACGGAAAGAAAAACACGGTCTACTCGCAGCATTAACATAACTATTCAAACTACTTAAAAATTCCAGCGTGAGACTCCGGTAGGAGAGCTCATGCATGGAGTATAAAGTAGCCATACCTGAGACCGCGAAAAAATTCCGCATAGGTTCCGTCAAGCCGAGACGACGAATGACGTCGTGGCACAGAAAAACAGTAGGCTCCATCTCCAACCCTTGAATCGCTGCAAAGGCTTGTCTATGAGCATCCGTCTCAAAGACGACTTCCGGAAAACCCGGAAGTTGCTCGATCTCCAAATCTCCGTCCGCGTTCGGGTTGTTGGACCCGCTGCCTCTCCTCCTCTTTGTAGATTGTCCTGCTGCCGCCTTTCCCTTCCCTTGTCCTACCATTGTTGTCTTAAAGCAAGCTTTTCCCAAAAACAAATTGCTAAAAAGAAGCTTCTAAAACGATTAAAAACGCTTGAAAAACCTTCAATTGGCCCCAAAACAACTTTCTATAGAAGTAGAAAGCAAAAAAACTAACCCAAAAAAGAGATCCCCAATTTCGGATTTTTCAAAACCTAGGGTTGAAAATCGATTTTTTTGAGTTTTTTGGTGTTTGTAAGGCTAAAAAATGGTTCTTAATGTGTTAATAATTGAAGAAGAAGACTTTTTGTGACAATTTAGGGAAGATTTGAGGGAGTTTGGTGAAGATTTGAGGGAGTTTTGTGATTTTTAGTGAGATAATTGTTTGTGAGATGAGTGTTTGTGTTTGGAATGAAGAAGATGAGGGAATGAAAAGAAAGAAGATAAGAAAAGATAAGTGTCTCGGCTCATTTGGTTTCACGACCATGAAATGGCAGTCACGACCGTGACTTGCGTTTCACGACCGTGAAGCTACAAGTCACGACCGTGACTTGTTTTTACAAAGTTTCTGCATTCCTAAGCAACATCTCACGACCGTGAAATGGATTTCACGACCGTGAAACTCGTTTCACGACCGTGAGATGGGTTTCACGGTCGTGAAATGGGTTATTCGTGAATCCTTTGCTTTGCTTTAATTTTCACGGACGTGAAGCCTAGTCTCACGAGCGTGACTCGTCTTTTTTCGACTTTTTGCTCAAAAATCTTCACTCTTGTTCTATTTCTCGCTTCTTCATTAGCATTCCGTCATGTTTCCTTCATTTCAACTTACAAAAACAATCTCACAACACATTAAATCCCTCCCTCACACTCTCATTGACAAAAAATTGCAATAAAAATTTACAAAATTAACTAAGTAATGGGAAATTGATTTAATTAATGATTCAATTGGCCAAACAAGAATTCGACCTCATTATCGTTAATTTAACCAATTTCCATGCAAACTAATATCTATCAAGCATTAGTAAGATAAGTTAGAATTATATACAAATTTGTGATTCTTGTTCAAGAATTAATGAAGAGTAGTCGGCTTGAGGTACAAAGCCTCGACTACCCCGATGAGAGAATCTTCCTTGTAGAGCTTGATTCGTTGCCCATTCACTTTGAATCTTTGACCATCTTTGCTTGCCAACTCGAAATCCCTATATCTCCCTACCTCGGTGATCAAGAATGGTCCCAACCACCGGGATTTGAGCTTCCCGGGAAATAGCTTGTACCTTGAGTTGAATAGAAGAACCTTGTCTCCACATTGGAGATCCCTTTTGAGGATCTTCTTGTCGTGAATGAGCTTGGTCTTCTCCTTGTAAGATTGGGCATTTTCATAAGATTTGAGGCGGAACTCCTCAAGCTCTTGTAATTGGAGTAATCTCTTATCACCGCTCAATTTTGCATCAAGATTTAGTTCTTTGATCGCCCAATATGCCTTGTATTCGAGCTCTATGGGCAAATGGCAAGACTTGCCATACACCAACTTATAAGGCGACATTCCAATAGGAGTTTTGAATGCCGTCCTATATGCCCACAATGTGTCGTCGAGCTTTGAACTCCAATCTTTACGGTGCTTTGAGACCACTTTTTCAAGGATAGATTTGATTTCTTTGTTGGAGATTTCGACTTGCCCACTTGTTTGGGGATGATACCCCAAACCGGTACGGTGATGAAGACCATATTTAAGAAGTAGTGAGTCAAGTCGTTTTTCATGAAAGTGCTTTCCTCCATCAGTTATTAAAGCTCTAGGTACTCCAAACCGGGGGAAAATGATCTTCTTTAGGAAATTGATGACAACTTTGGCATCGTTGGTAGAGGAATCCACCGCCTCAACCCATTTGGATACGTAGTCTACGGCCACTAGAATGTACCTATTCCCTCTTGAAGAAATAAAGGGGCCTTGATAGTCTATTCCCCACACATCAAACACTTCCACCTCAAAAATCCCCCTTTGGGGCATCTCATTCCTCCAAGAAATGTTGCCGGTGCGTTGACAAGCATCGCAACATTGGACAAAGTGCTTAACATCATGGAACATAGAGGGCCAAAAGAACCCGGATTGAAGTATTTTAGCAACGGTCTTGCTTGCCCCATGGTGCCCTCCATAAGAAGAGGAGTGGCATCCTTTCATGATTTCTTCATACTCCCATTGTGGAACACATCTTCTATACATCTCATCACCACACTCCTTGAACAATAAAGGATCATCCCAAAAGTATCTCTTAGCTTCAAACAAAAACCTCTTCTTTTGATTGTGGTTGATGCCCGGTGGAAGAACACCACCCACCCACAATGTAGTTGGCAAAGTCCGCAAACCAAGGTGCTTGATTTTGGATTGTTTCATTGATTGCAAAGAGAAAATCATCCGGGAATGAATCATTGATAGGCATATCATCTTTACTTCCATCATAGCATAGCCGGGACAAGTGGTCCGCCACCGCATTTTCCGCACCCTTCTTATCTCTTATCTCCAAATAGAATTCTTGTAAGAGAAGGATCCATCTAATGAGGCGTGGCTTAGCTTCTTTCTTGGCAAGCAAATATTTGAGTGCGGCATGGTCCGTATACACAATGACTTTGGAGCCAATCAAGTATGAACGGAACTTATCAAGAGCAAAAACAATGGCAAGAAGCTCTTTTTCCGTTGTTGCATAGTTGACTTGTGCTTCATCAAGGGTCTTGCTAGAATAGTAAATGGCATGCAAAGCTTTATCCTTCCGTTGGCCAAGAACCACGCCAACGGCATAATCGCTTGCGTCGCACATCACCTCAAATGGCAATTCCCAATCCGGGGATTGCATGACCGGAGCCGAAATAAGAGCTTCCTTGATCCTATCAAATGCCTCAACACACTCATTAGTAAAATGGAAAGGGGTATCCTTGAGGAGAATTTGTGTAAGTGGTTTATCAATTTTGGAGAAGTCCTTGATGAACCGGCGATAAAAGCCGGCATGACCAAGGAAGCTTCTCACCCCTTTGAGATTTGAAGGTGGGGGTAATTGCTCAATCACTTCCACCTTAGCTCTATCAACTTGGATACCCTTTTCCGAAATGAGATGACCAAGAACTACCCCTTCATTTACCATAAAGTGGCATTTCTCCCAACTCAAAACAAGACACCCTTCTTCACATTTTTGCAACACCAATGACAAATTATGCAAGCACAAATCAAAATCTTTCCCATACACACTAAAATCATCCATAAAAACTTCCATGATAGATTCAATGTAATCGGAAAAAATACTCATCATGCATCGTTGGAATGTAGCCGGGGCATTGCAAAGGCCGAAGGGCATTCTCCTATAGGCAAAAGTGTCATAAGGGCATGTGAATGTGGTCTTAGATTGGTCAATCGGGTCAATTGGGATTTGGAAGAATCCCGAATATCCATCTAAATAGCAAAAATACTTGTTTGAGGCAAGTCTTTCTAAGAGTTGATCAATGAAGGGAAGGGGGAAATGATCCTTTCTTGTTGAGGCATTCAACCTCCTATAGTCTATGCACATTCTCCATCCCGTCACTAACCTAGTGGGCACTAGTTCATCTTTATCATTCTTTACTACCGTGGTGCCACCTTTCTTTGTCACCACTTGCACGGGGCTAACCCAATCGGAGTAAGAGATTGGGTAGATGATCCCGGCATCAAGTAGCTTCATGACTTCATCTTTGACAACCTCTTGCAATGTGGGGTTTAGTCTTCTTTGGGGTTGCCTTCTTGGCTCATGGTCACCTTGCATATGAATTCTATGCATACACAATTCGGGGCTAACCCCCTTCAAGTCATCCAAGCTATAACCAATCGCTTTTTCATGTTTTCTCAACACACACAACAATGCATTCAATTGACCATCATCAAGGTTAGCATTTACAATTACCGGTTTGCACTTCGACTCATCAAGATAAGCATATATTAAGTTAGAAGGAAGGGGTTTAAGAGAAGGAGCTTGTACCTCTACCGCGATGTCTACCGCACAAGAGGTTTGGATGATAGACTCAAGTCTTAAGAGTTGTTCTTCATCAAGCTCTTCTCCTTCCAAAGTTGCTTCAAGTAAGTCGAACTCAAACCCATGTAGCTCCTCCATGATATCCCTTGGCTCCAAAGTCAAGATAGCCTCCAAAGGGTCCCTCATAAGGAAGCTAGGTGTAACTTCTTCAACGAAGGCATCAATGATGTCAATGAAATAACATGCTTCTCCAAGATTTGGAGCTTTCATGGCATTTTGCAAGTTGAATATAATTTTCTCATCTCCCACCTCAAGGGAAACTATTTTCACTTTTGTATGAGAGATTTGGATGATTCTTTGTGTTCTCATTGTAGAAGTTGGAGTAGGGGGTTCCTTGCCTATAAGATTGAAAGACATTCACTTGCTCCACGGATCCTCTACATTCTTGAGGATCATGCCCAAATGTTCCACAACATTCACAAACCCCTTGAGGTAAGCTTGGTGCCATCACCATGGCATTCACTTGTTGCATAGGAGGTTGAGTTAATGAGCTTTGAGCTTGTTGGAATAGAGCCGTTTGTTGGTCCATTTTGAGGTTCATTGCTTCCATATAAGAGCTAAGTTGAGCTCCAAAGTCGGCTCCCATTTGGGTGATGGAGCTCACCTCATGCTTTCCCCTAGGAGTTTGCCTTGGCCTACTAAATTGTGAGTTATGGGCCGCCATCTCCTCTATTCTTGCCCAAGTTTGAGCATCATCTACTTCCGTGAACCTTCCATTTGATCCCATGTTCAAAATTCCTCTAGCATCTTCATAAAGTCCATTCCAAACTTGTTGTACCAAGAACCACTCACTCAAACCATGGTGTGGGCAAGAACGAATAATCTCCTTGAATCGGTCCCAAGCTTCATAGAGTGACTCTTCATCCCTTTGCTTGAATCCGGTTATCTTAGCTCTCAACATATTTGTCTTTTCCGGTGGATAGAACTTTTGATAAAAAGCTAGAGCTAACTTCTTCCATGAGTCAATACCTAGAGCAACTCTATCAAGACTCTTCAACCATCGTTTTGCCGCTCCAATAAGAGAGAAAGGAAACAAGACCCATCGGGTTTGGTCTTGAGTCACTCCCGTTTGAGAAACGGCATCACAATAATCACAAAAAGTCTCCATGTGTAGATGAGGGTCTTCACTTGGCATACCTCCAAATTGGCTCCTCTCCACCAATTGGATAAAAGCGGTTTTAGCAATGAAATTTCCGGTTAGATTTTGTGGTACGGGGGTGGTGTTTGGAAGAGTATCTTCTGTGGGAATGGAGTGAGATAAGAATTTAGGCATTCTTAGAAGAGTGGGTGGTTGGATGTTTTGTGGGATGGTTGGTGGGATTCCAAAAGGATTCACAAATTCCGCAATCGGCACAAAATCCTCCCAATTCTCTACACTTGGATGCTTAATTTCTACCTCGTTACTTTCCCGAATTTCCCTTTCTTCAATTGAAGGTAGAGGCTCCTCCGTTGTGGTAATCGGATTTGAAGAACTTCTACTTGCGGTTTTGAAGACTTTGCGAAGTCTCCTTAAGGTCCTTTCGATCTCGGGATTGATTGGAGGTTGATCCTTTGGGGGAGCTCGCCTGGGCATACAAGAAAACTAAATGTAAACGGTGAGAATGCCTCGAGAAACTAGGTTTCTCAAGACAAGAGGCAAAAAACTAAAGCAAACTAAAAACAATCAAATTAAACATACACCGTCCCCGGCAACGACGCCATTTTGATGTAGTGAAAATAGTTGTGAAGTAGGAATGTCGTGTTGGAGCTAGTGTCCTCCAGTTAGTGCAATAACATAAATAAATCTCTGTAGGTTCACAGGGTATACTTTGTATAATAATCAGTTGATTAACGTTTATCAATAACGGTTGGCTTGCTAGATAAGTTTGACGTTATTGTCATACAGATGGCGGTGATAAACTGGTCCCTAAAAGTCACACCTATAGGATGTGTTTGAGAGATGTGATTATTTGAGAAAATAATCATATTGATACCCTATTATATGACTAAAAGGTTAGTCAGTGTAATTGACTAAAAGGTTAGTCAATGTGATGATGAGACAAAAGTTAGCTGAGACGAATTAACTGTAATTCGTAAAATTGAATATAAAAAGTTATATTTAATTATAGTATATAATGTAAGCTAATTAAACATAAACCGATATAATTAATTGGCAAATTATAAATATACGGATATTTATAATTAATGACGGATTATAATGTCGGTCCATGTAAAACGACGATTATAAGATATCACATTATATTAACAGCTAAAATGACCAAAAACGAAAGTATCCAGATACTATCGGGTTTTAGTCAATGGGTAGTTATTATGAGGAGATAGAATCTCCCCATATAAAAACCTACCAGCCGTGGAAGTGAGAAAGGGAAGGAGGAGAAGAAAATTCAGATTTTACCTTTTGCTAACCTAATTCCTCACTAGCCTCCATCTGATCTAACATCACACAAACTGACAAAAGTTAACAGTAACTTTTGACATAAACACAAATCAAAAGTTAACAGTAATTTTTGATAACTTCTAGCAACACAAGGGTATTTCTCGGAGCATCTTGGGTGCAACGATTAGGAGGATATCTACCTTGATATCTCTGTTCTTTACGCCAATTGCTAGGACCGGAGGTTGATTACTAAATCTCTACTCTTTTCTTGTTTTCGTTTATGACTAGTATAATCAAATTATTACTTTTCGTTATAATCCTATAATAATTGTTTTGTGGTAATACCGATTTCCCACAAGTGGTATCAGAGCATAGGCCACGAAATTGTTTTAATTTGATTTCATAAACCGAAACTGTTTATGCCGCTGTGTTTTTGACTCGATCGAGGACTTTAGTGTCTCGATCGAGCAGTTTTTGTGAGTTTTTGGTCGATCGAGTACTTGTTTTCACTCGATCGAGCAGTTTTCTCTGTTGTTTGGTCGATCGAGTACTGTGTTTTGCTCGATCGTGCTGTTTTCTGAAAAGTTTGATCGATCGAGTAATTGGTTTTGATCGATCGAACAATTTTTCTAATTGGTTTGGTCGATCGAGTAATATGGTTTGATCGATCGAGCGGGTTTCTCATATTGTTGGTCGATCGATTGTTTTTATACTCGATCGTGGTCCCTGTTTGTCGACTAGGAAGAATTAGTCGATCGAGAGACTTTATTGTTTATTTTCTTCTCGATCGAGCATTTTACAGAATCGTATTTCCTTTCGTATTCGTTTTCATTTAGATTTATTTTGTTATTTTAATCTGTTAAAATAAAATAGAATAGATTTGTAGATGTTTTAATTTAATAAAGATTAGATTAAAATGAAAATGAAAATGATGTTGAATGAGTTTATCATTTGAAAGGATATTAATTTTTCCCTCTTTGTCGATAAGGACCGTTTTGCTTGAAAAATTTTGCCGAAAATTTTTGATGAAAAATTTCTGTTTTTCGAGTTCATGTTTTTGGCCTTTAATTGTACATCATTCGGATTTTGTATAATTAATGTGAAACGGTTCACATATGCTGAATATCTTGCATTTTAAAACAGTTTGAAATGTTTAGGATAGTTCATTTTATCAGTAAAATGAATCGAGATTGTAATTGATGTGGGTGATTACAGAATTACCACATAATTATAATCTATGTTAAAGGGTGGTTTGGATAATAAAACATCGTAATAACTGTATTATGTCTTGAATGTTTTATTTTAGTTGATGCTTTTATAATGTTTTTGGGAATGTTTGAATGAATTTTTAAAGTAATTTTACAATCAGTTGTAACTTAGTGTGGCCTTAGTAGATTGTGTTACCGTAATGATGGTAACATAGTCATGGATGTATTTTGAGATCTCGAATCTCCATTATTTTTAGTTTTGGGTTTTGAAACTAGTGTGTAATAAATAGGATCATTGTAATTTTATTTGTTGTAATTTCAAAGAAGACTAAAGATGGAGATTGGAGCTCACTCCCGCTGCATGGACCAAGAAGGGTGATAAAGTCAAGCTTCGAGGGTCCAATCTGTTGGATTCCAAGTTGTATTTTATTCTTTTTGGTAGGATAGGCCACACTAGGACATGTTTTTCTTTTACGTTTTTCATTCTCGTTTTTCCTTTCCTTCACATGATAGATAACTGCATCATATTCCGCCTAAACCAAACCACCTGATAAAATGCATGTAAAATGATTCATATAGGTTGAATATTTTAATCATGGACATAAAGATGTCACTCGTTTTTAGGGCCATCACCTTAGTTAAATCATTCTCGAGTTGCTAGACATTCGTTCACTTAAAATGAATTTAAGTTAAGATGATGGGACCTTCCCCTATAAATAAAATTGAGATTAGTCTTTATAGGGAAAACTACTATAAGCCCCTTCTTCGTCGGAAGTCATAATATGACCCCTTCTACGTTGGGTAAGTAGTGAGTGTTGACCTATTTTATCTCAACATTATAGTACGAGTAATATCTCGTGATTGTGATGGACTATAGATAGAATTTACAGAAATTTATCGACCAGGAATTCTAAAAGTAGAATTAGCCAAGAGGTTGGCTTATCAATTTATAGAAATTGAGTCTTGGGATCATTTATATAATTCTTGAGGAAGGTCAATTGTATAAATGCACGAGTCATCGAATTAAACGGTTTTTCATTAGACTCAAATTTTAAAACGATGAAACTTATCATATTTATTTTTCCCACAGTCATATATTCAGATATAACTGCTAATAACAAATGGCGGGCCATACTGATGACCCAATGCCAAGTGCCACGCTCGGACGTGAGTCCTGGCTTAAGATGTTCATGGACACTATGAATCAGTCAACGCGACTGAAGAATAATGGGTCCAACTTTGCGGACTGGGAGGCGGCATTACGGAATGCTGCCATTGCTGACGGTAAGCTCAAGTACTTGACTGAGCCACTACCGCCAAACCCAGGCCCCAATGCAGGAGCGAATATGAATCACTTGCTTATAGTGATTTCGTAATGGAGGCGGGTGCGATAAAGAACGTACTCATCTTTTCAATGGAATCAAATTTGCAAAGGCGATTCATTGCCCAGGGTGCAACAAGATTTTCACCACGCTCTCTACCGAGTTTTCTCGAAGCTTGAGGATCGTTCGCTTAAAGCAGTTACCCTCCATTCTTGACATTATTGAGAAGGTCGAGACACGGAGGCACTGGTTGCAAAATCGATGATAAGAATCGTCAAATATATCGCGTTGGTTCTCATGCCGCTCCACTCACTCCTTGTACAGACAGAGAGTGATCTGAATTTGAGTGGGAGTCTGAAACAGGACGTTCTCATGATTTGCAACAAGGGCAAAGGTATGGGCAAGGCTAAGGCAAACCTAGCTGTAGGGAAGCCGAAATTCAAAAAGCCAGGGCAAGGCAAGAGTGGGCCTGGTGAGTCTAGCGGTAGCTCACAAGGCAAGACAAAGAGCGATGAAGGTAACGTGGAGTGCCACCATTGCCACAAGCTTGGGCATTGGAGGAGGAACTGCCTCGGGTACCGAGAGGACATTAAAGCAGGCCGCGTCTCTCCTGTTGGTATTTCTTCTTCTTTTATTCATAGATGAGATCAACCTGCGTTTCTAACTTGGGTTACTAGCTACTGGTTGTGGTTCTCAATTTGTGGAGTAGTAAGAAAGCAAAGGTTGGTGACAAAGATCAAACCTATTTATGTCATTGCCGTATGGGACACATAAATGAAAAACGCGTGAAGAAGCTCATTGACAATGGGACTATCTCCCCATTTGACTATGAATCTTTTGGCACGTGTGAATCATGTCTCATAGGCAAAATGACTCGAATTTCCTTCAAAGGTGTTGGAATGCGCGCTGCTGACCTATTAGAACTCATACATACTGATGTGTGTGGACCTATGTCAATCAACGCTAGAGATGGCTATAGATATTTTATCACGTTCACGGACGATTTGAGTAGATATGGTTATGTCTACTTAATGAAGCATAAAAGTGAGTCCTTTGACAAGTTCAAGGAATTCCAGAATAAGGTTGAAAACCAGCTGGATAGAAAGATTAAAGCACTACGTTCAGATCGTGGTGGCGAATATCTTTCGAAGGAGTTTGATCGACACCTTAAAGACTATGGTGTAGTACTGCAGTTAACTCCACCTGTAACACCACAATTGAATGGTGTGTCCGAACGGAGAAATCGAACATTACTTGATATGGTTCGATCCATGATGAGTCACACGGTTGTACCTGATTCATTGTGGGGTTATGCTCTTTTGTCAGCTTCTCTAATACTTAACCGAAGTCCGTCTAAAGCTGTAGACAAGACTCCATATGAATTATAGAAGGGAACGGTCCCTAACTTGTCCTTTATTCGGGTTTGGGGCTGCGTGGCTTATGTCAAGTGGAGACACGAGGATAAGCTCGGCCCGCGATCGGTCAAGACATACTTTATTGGTTATCCAAAAGGAATGTTTGGTCATTACTTCTATTCGCCTACCGAACATCGAGTTTTTGTTGCGGCTAGTGCGACGTTCTTAGAGAAAGAATTTCTCGAGAATAGGACAAGACTGGGAACATTCGACTGTTCGGAGATTCCAAGAACCCAACACCGACAACCAATGGAGGAACTTGTTCCTTCATCATCTGCTGCGGTAAATATTCCTTTGGAACCTAGGAGGTCGGGTAGACACTCTATTCCTCCAGACAGATACATTGGTATGGTCGAGGAGAATGAGAGTGATGACGTTTTACTCCTTGAGAGTAACGAACCCGCTACCTATAAAGGTGATGTGACCTGTTCCGACTCTAAGCTATGGCTTGATGCCATGCAATCCGAGATGGACTCTATGTATGAGAATGACGTATGGGATCTGGTTGACTTACCTGATAAGGTTCGTCCTCTTCAGTGCAAATGGCTTTATAAAATAAAGCATTCTGTAGAAGGACAACCAGATACATACAAGGCACGACTAGTGGCAAAGGGTTTCACTCAAGTGCAAGGATTGCACTATGATAAAATTTTTGCACCCGTAGTCATGCTGCGTTCCATTCGGATAATCTTACGTTGCCGCTTTTCATGCTTGAAATTTGCAGATGGAGTGAAAACCGCCTTCTTAAACGGTATTTGGGGAGGAGTTTTGTACATGGTACAACCCGAAGGTTTCATTGATCCTAGAATCCTAAGAAGGTCTGCAAGCTTTAAGCGTCCATCTATGGCCTTAGCAGGCTTCTCTGAGTTGGAATCATCGTTTCGACCAGGTGATAAAAGAGACTGGATTTACTCGATCGGTCGAGGAACCATGCTTATATATCAAGTCGAGTGGGAGCAAGATTGTCTTCCTAATATTGTATGTCGATGACATACTCTTGATTGGGAATGACATACCTCTCTTAACTTCGGTAAAAGTTTGGTTAAAGAACCATTTCCAGATGAAAGATCTGGGCGAGGCACAAAGAATTTTTGGGATCCGTATCTACAGAGATAGATCACGACGGATGTTATCCCTCAGTCAGAAGTCTTATATAGATAAGATTCTTGAGAGGTTCAACATGACCAACTCCAAGAAGGGGAACCTTCCAATGGTCTCTGGGATGCAGTTGAGTAAAGCTCAAGCACCAAAGACATCGGAAGAGGTCGAGCGCATGAGTCGGATTCCTTATGCATCAGCTATAGGAACGATCATGTATGCCATGATATGCACACGTCCAGACGTGGCATATGCATTGAGTATGACAAGTCGATACCAAGGCAATCCAGGTGAAACACACTGGATGGCTGTTAAGAATATCCTTAAGTACCTACGGAGGACTAAGGATTGGGTATTGACTTATGGAGACGACACTGAGCTATGCGCAATCGGTTACGCAAATGCCAGCTTCCAAACGGATCGAGATGACTCGAAATCTCAGTCTGGATTCGTTTTTTACTCTTAATGGCGCTGCGGTCAGCTGGAAAAGCTCCAAACAAACTGTTATAGCAGATTCTACGACTGAGTCCGAGTACTATGCTGCTTCAGAGGCTGCGAAGGAAGCTATATGGATGCGTCAATTCTTACAAGGACTAACTGTAGTTCCTAGTTCGGATGACCCGATCACCAGCTATAACGAGTCTAAGCATGTACAATGGAAGGCTCACATGATCCGAGATTATGTGGAGCAAAGGGAGATAGTGATAGACAAGATTGCTACGGATGATAACGTAGCAGATCCTCTCACTAAACCACTGAGATATGATAAACATGAAGGGCACGTTATTTCCATGGGAATCAAACGTGTTCCTGAGTTGTATTAGTTTTTTTGTATGGATTAGACACCTGTATCTTTTTCATAAAAACTATCTATAAAATCATCGTTTTGTTTATATTTTGTTTTCATGTGGGTTGTACGGACAACATTGAACACCACAAAGTGAACTGAATTACATTATATTTTGTTTTGGTCTGTAATTGCCTACATGAGTTGATAACTCTGGCAATTATTTTGTGACGTCGATTGATGGTGGGTTCAACGAGCCATAAGTCAAACTGTTGACTAATCGATCACAGATGCGAGTTATAATGATACTGCGCATGACATTTTGTGACGACATTATGGAGTCCTAAATGTTTCGGAACATTAGGTGCCAGGTCGTGGATAGGACATCCATAGTGTTCCTAGAGTCGATTCTTTTGACTATCGACTGTCTCTTGAGATAAAGGCAGTTTTTGGGTGACTTTGGTTTCTTTCTCACGGTCGACCGTAACATGAGGCTAAGTAGATTTTCACTGGGTCATTTCATACTGCGCTTGTATCTGCAAGATTCGAGTTGAAGAAAATATCCCACCTTTATCAGGATATGCTATTTCTCAGGGCCACTCGAGGAGCTGTAACTGAAATGCATGGCCATGCTCGAATATAGATTCGTTTATCAGTTAAGTTACTCTCTAGTCGGGGAAACCACTCTTGATACTGTCACTTGTAAACTACGACCTTTGTGAATACGGACTTTGCAAATTGGTTTACATTGAGTGGGAGAAATTTATTATGGATATGAGAATCGGTTATCGCACATACACTTGTACGGACAAGTGGGAGATTGTTGGAGCCAGTGTCCTCCACAGTTAGTGCCATAACATAAATAAATCTCTGTAGGTTCACAGGGTATACTTTGTATAATAATCAGTTGATTAACGTTTATCAATAAGGGTTGGCTTGCTAGATAAGTTTGACGTTATTGTCATACAGATGGCGGTGATCAACTGGTCCCTAAAAGTCACACCTAAAGGATGTGTTTGAGAGATGTGATTATTTGAGAAAATAATCATATTGATACCCTATTATATGACTAAAAGGTTAGTCAGTGTAATTGACTAAAAGGTTAGTCAATGTGATGATGAGACGGAAGTTAGCTGAGACGAATTAACTGTAATTCGTAAAATTAAATATAAAAAGTTATATGTAATTATAGTATATAATGTAAGCTAATTAAACATAAACCGTTATAATTAATTGGCAAATTATAAATATACGGATATTTATAATTAATGACGGATTATAATGTCGGTCCATGTAAAACGACGATTATAAGATATCACATTATATTAAAAGCTAAAATGACCAAAAACGGAAGTATCCAGATACTATCGGGTTTTAGTCAATGGGTAGTTATTATGAGGAGATAGAATCTCCCCATATAAAAACCTACCAGCCGTGGAAGTGAGGAAGGGGGAAGAAAAAGAAAAATTGGTTTTTGGCTTTTCTAACCTAATTCCTCACTAGCCTCCATCTGATCTAACATCACACAAACTGACAAAAGTTAACAGTAACTTTTGACATAAACACAAATCAAAAGTTAACAGTAATTTTTTGATAACTTCTAGCAACACAAGGGTATTTCTCGGAGCATCTTGGGTGCAACGATTAGGAGGATATCTACCTTGATATCTCTGTTCTTTACGCCGATTGCTAGGACCGTAGGTTGATTTCTAAACCTTTTCTTTGTTTTCGTTTATGACTCGATAATCAAATTATTACTTTTCGTTATAATCCTATTATATTTGTATTGTGGTAATACCGATTTCCCACATGTCGATCTCAGGGACGGTTGTTGCTTAGAAATGATCTAAAAGTTGGCTAGAGTCTCTTGCAAGTCACAAAGTAATTGGGTTTGGGTTTGTAGACTAGACTAAGATAACAACAATTAAAAACAATTAAAACGACAAAAGAAGTCTAAGATGAGGAAGATAATCAAATAACAATCAATAAAAGGAAAGTCTAGGATTGGTGGGTTCAAATGGGTAATTCGGGTTCTAGTGAGTCGAGTTCATAGTTAATGGGTAGTCAAACTTGGGCGCGGTGGATTGAGGCTCTCGATCTTACAATCCCTCCCATATATCGAACCAAGCCAGCTCTCGCGTACACACGGTCGATACACCAACTATATGCAAATCCTAACATAATCCGAGGCTATCGATCTTACATAAATGTATGATAAACATGAATTATGCAAGTTTGTCAAGCAAGCATTTCATCAAACATATGGTATGCAAAAGTTGGAAGAAAGACAATTAATCAACAAATCAACCCAACAAACAAAGATGAACCCTTATCAAAAACCCATTATCCCCCACTAATCCTAGATAAATCACTACTCAATCATACTCAAGGGAAATTCAACATTTACTAAAGATTGCAAAAGGAAATCAACAACAACATTTCTAATTAACAATAATTAGATAACAATAATCGAAATGAAAACTTAATTAAAGGCAAGATTAAGTAGAGAAATTATACCAACTTGGAGAAAGATTAGAACTTTGATATAAATACCAAGATTTCGTCACAAATCTTTGAATATAACCCAAGTTCATACACTAAACCAAGTCGAAATCACTAATTAACCGACTAATTTGCTTAATTATAGAAGATTAATACAAGATTAAACACTAATTCTATGAGGGTTTTAGATCTGGGGTATCGTGCCCTTTAATTACATAAGAGGGTCTATATATAGGTTTACAAAATGAAGGAAAGATGGGCCTCGAGAAGCTTTGTGGACTGGAAAAGTCACGACCGTGAAATGGGTTTCACGGTCGTGAAACACGTCTCACGACCGTGAAACTCCAAGTCACGGTCGTGAAGGAATTGGCAGAGCAAGGTCATCTTTCACGGACAAGTCACGACCGTGAAGTGCATTTCACGACCGTGAAATGAGTTTCACGGCCGTGAAACCAAATGCATGAAAATCCTTCTTTTTGGAAAAGCATCTCACGACCGTGAGATGCATTTCACGCCCGTGAGATGCTCATTTCCCTTCTTCCTTCGCTTGACTTTGTTGTTTCCTTCTCGGTTTCGCTTGCCTTGACTCGGGAGGGCTTTGGCGCGTCGAGTAGGGCCCCCAAGGTATGTCGTGGGTCCTCCAAATGATTCACCTTCTTCTTTGTTGCTCAAAAGTAGGTAGAAATCGCCTCAATTGACGGTTTACCTACAAAAACACGATAAAAGCGAGAAATATGCCAAAAGAAGGTAAAACACGTAGAAACGGTCCTAGGGAGCGTTAAAGGCAAGCAAAACGAGACAAAAAAGGGTGAAAATGTAGGGTGAAATGACACTATATCAACCCTACACACAAATGAATTTAGAACACACAAAACACACTACCCACATCCAAAAAAAGAAATACGAGTAGGAAAGAAAACACGAATAACCGAAAAATGAAATAGGGAAGAATATCATGAATAAGAGGGAGTACAAGGTTACCTTGTAGGATTTTAAAATACAAAGGATTATCTTCTGGAATATCCCAAAATGCATTGAGCCACGTCACCTAGGGCTGAGCAAAAAATCCGATTATCCGAACCGATCCGATATCCGATTCGAATCCGATCCGAAAAGTTGGGTATCCGATTCGAAATTAGGTTTCGAATCGGATATCCGATCCGAAATATTCGGATATCGGATCGGATACAGATACCTAGTCTAAAAATTTCGGATATCCGTATCCGATCCAAAATTTTTAATTTTTTTTTTCTCTGAAATGGATGAGCTTGGGAGAGTATATAATGTAGGAAAGCCCATTAACTAAACCTAATACAAAGTATACTATAAATCAAACCTTCAGCCGTCACTCCCTCCCTCCCAAACCTTCTGCATTTTATTTATATATCACACATTAACTCATTATACCATCACTAAACTCCATCCATCAACCACCTAAGATCTGACAACTGAAACGCCAAACGCGACGACACCACCGACGCTACACTCGACGACGACGACGACAACACCGTTTCACACGACGACGCAACCGCCACTCCGCTTGTCCATCTCCTTCACTCGTCGACCTCTTCACTCCACCAGCGTCACCATAAACGAGGCAGCAACCACCACCAGCGCCGCCACCACGCAGTTATAATTGCGATCTCATTTTTTTCCCTTATTTCATGTATTAAAATTCAGATCTTGGCATCCTAATTTTATGTAAGATAAAATTGATAGGGTTTCTTTATTGCTTGTTTATTGAATGTATTAATTTTAATTTTTTGTGTTTTACAAATTTGATAATTAGGCTAATGAAACAATTTATGTTTGATTTTGTGTTTAAGAATGAAAATTGGAATTTTCGGATCAGATATTGGATATCGGATACCCAATCCGATTTTTTCGGATAGTGAATTTCGGATATCCAACTCTTTCGGATCAGATCATGGATAATGAAATTTTGTTTTTTCGGATCGAATATCCGAACCGAAAATCGGATTCGGATCAGATATCCGATCCATGCTCTGCCCTATCACCTACTTAACATGAAAAATTGACAGGAGAAAAGTTAAGGATCACACTAATACGTACCGATAAAGTATAGTGTTACTATGTGTACTAGTGTAGACTCGTGCTAAATCACGATTTTTTTAGATATGGATATTAGAGAAAATGACAATAAAATTACGGATATTTAATTCTATTTTGATTTATTCATAAAATATACTATTAATAATCTACTATATACTAAAGCAGAAACATTTCAGTGTTTTTGATTGGCCGCAGAAATTCAGGAAAAGCAAAGGGTAAGCGGGCCCCACGTTCAAAGCAAAAGATTAATTACTCTCTCTCCTCACTCTTAACATTTCTGATTTATTTACCCTCTCTCCTCACTCTTAACATTTCTGATTTAAATTATTTACATATTTACAAATTTTATAATATTTACAAATTCCATAATTTTATGATATTATAAGCATATTTTCATATTCCATGATTTTAGGATGTTATAAGCATATTTCAATTATGTTTTCTTAGACTCTTATGAAATTACAATATTCTATCAATAACAAAGTGTAATATATATAAAACTTCATAAAAATTTAAAATAAAAATTTAAAACTAACAATTTCATGCAAAACAAAGTCCAAATAATACAATTAATAATTAAAATTACAATACTCTTGCAACTAAATAAAAAATCTCTCAGACGGAACTATAACCGCTCATCATCGAGATTCGATGAAGACTCGGTAACGATAACTAAATATCACCATAACAAATGTAGTGTTGGCGACAATATAGTTAGATGCTAAGAGTCGAAACTACGCAAATCCATACTATCGTAGAACAAAAAAAATCTCAAAAGGGTATTACAAACCATTCATCATCGATATCTTCTTTATATAAAAGCACAAACAATTAAATGATTTTCATTGGTTTCTGATTTTCAGGAGTTAAAAAAGGCAACTTTTTTTTTCTTATGTAGAGACCCCACAACTTGACAATTTTTAATCGGAGTTTATTTTCGCAGTACAAATTTTACTCTTTATAGTACTCCGTACTTTTTACACCGGAATTTCCATTTCATACCCTTCTTTCAAAAACAGCACCAAACCTCTCATTTTCAATTCTTATCCCTTCAACCTCTTAATTCAATAAATTTCTTCAATAGTAGATGAAAATTTGAATGTGAAAATGTTTAGTTTGTCAATTCCAAACTAGATTTTAATAATTTCAGTAGTTTTTTGTTTTATAATTAGTTTTTGGGGTTTTCGATCTAGGGTTTGGTAGTGGTGGCTGGTGGCTGGTGGTTGGTGGGGACAACGGGGGCGGATCAATAAGCAGCGCTGGTTGTAGGAGAGTGAGACAGAGAATGACGGTCATGATGATTTAGAGCCCTGAGTCGCACGAGTCATGATAGGATATATCGCACACCTAATCAAAGATAATTTCCCTAGACACAAATAAATGTAGTACGAGGGGTCGAACACAAGGAGACGGGAATTTCGTTATGAAATGCTATGAATGGACTACTATCAAAGTCGGTTTAATGGTTTGGTTTGGTTTGATGTTTAGCTAACTATGATGTAAATTCAATAATATAATTAAAAGAGTTTAGTGGAGTCGGGTCACTCATGCAAATACGTAAATGCTCATATTAAACATAGGAATTCTTAATATTGTTAATTGTTTAGGCTAAAGACACCCATCTCTCGATATTAGTGTCAACCTTAGGTCGAGTCCGAGAGAACTTTCGTTATGACTAGAGTCGTCCTACTACACATGCTTAGTCTAATCCGATTCCGTGCCTCTCGACTTATAGAATGAATTAACAAATTTAATCAATGCAATTGGCCAAATAAAAAAGATTAACAAAACAATTAATACAAGCATGTGATAGAAACAATTTATCAATATTAGTTCATCCTTATTTTAACATTTACAACTTACTAATTATGCATGACTTCCTTAATCCCTAGACAAATGAAACTACTCACTCATGTTAATAATTAAACTAATACTATTTGATGTAATAAGCATGATGAATATGAAATTATAAAGGAAAACAACTTGCTAATAAAATGTACTACACTAAGTGAATGAAAACTAACAATTCTAATGTAAATAACAATAAAACTATGATTAACTAAATGTTACGATTAACTAAATGATTCGTAAGGTAAATGACGGAAATGAATACTAACATAAAACTAGAATTAGGATTACCGCAATTGAGAAATATAACTTGGAAATGAAGAACAAATAACCCAAATGCTTGAATGGAAAGATTTGGATCCCGTAAGGTAAATGAAGAACAAATTTGGATCCCGTAGCTAGGATTTATTGTATGTCAAAGTTTTTTTGACCGAACAAACTTTGAGCGAGCATATCTCTTGGTTACGAATTCCGAACTCGACAATTTTTTTTTTTTTTCAAATCGTAGTACTTGGAAAGACGATCGATTTGAAAAAAAAATCGTCACTTTCTGATCTCGTAAACACGAGTTAACCTCTTAAAGTTTTCTACATCAAAATTTTAGGTATTTCGTGCAAAATGGCAAACCTCGAGGGTACCATGTGAATTTTCCGTAAAAATTATGATGTATATATGCTCATGTATGTGGTGTATCCAATAATAACGTATGCTATTATGACCCGTGCATTTTTTTCACGGGTTTAAAACTAGTTAGTTAAAAAGGAGGAAAGCAATAGCGGCGGTGATAAAAAGTAACTAAGTATAAGGATAATATGATGGATAGTGAAATGGAACGTATTTAGGGTAGTTGTTTTAAATTTTATTTTATATAAAAGAGCCACATCTTAATCGCTTATATGAGTCCAATGTTCTATAAAGTACTATAATCTAATACAAATTCTCATTAAAAATGGACACTTTTCATCACAAGATGAAGACTGGCTAAATACGGTCACTTTAATGACAAATGTGATCATTCAAGGACAACATATTATTGCTTAGAATATTTGTTTTGTTTACATTTTGTCTTAAGTGAGTAACATTTACTCTGTTTTCAGCTTGTGACGAATTGTAACCTATTTTCAACATAACTTATTGATAATCAAAAGCTAATTTGTGAGTATGTAGCGTCTAAATGAAAAACTAAACTACTGAATATAAAATGGACCAAAGAACGACGCTAAAAACATTGGTTAGGAAAAATTAAGTGAACATACCTAATAATAATAACGATTTTTCTAATATGTGCTCTTAAGGCACATGTTAATAAGCTAATTAGGGAAACATTATTGAGAATATATCATGAAAAATTTATGTACAAACTCATATTCACCCTAATTAATGATATATTCTCAACAGTCTGACAGTCTGTCCTTAATTAGCTTATTAACATGTGTCATAAGGACACGTGTTAGAAAAACCGTAATAATAATATACAATACTTCGTAGTTTTAAATGATGATGGAGTTATTCAATTAAGTTTATTACCAATATATAAAATACGGAGTATTCTTTTGTTAAAAGGGATCAAGATTAAATTGCAAATCACTCATTTTTAATGTCCCTTTCTCTCAAAATGATTGTCCTCAATTTTAGATTTACTAATATTTATATTGCAAATCAATCATCATTTCCACTTTATTATCTTTTATTAACTTCATCCAAAAAAAAAGCATGAGAATATAAATGAGATGGTGAAAGTATAATTTTTAACATTATGTTATACTCGTATATAGTATAATAGTAACTTTAAAAATGCAAAATATATAGGGTTTTTGCATTCGTTTACTCTTTGAGCAAATGTAGCTTACAAAGTAATTATCAAGTTTATACTGAGAAATTACGGTTATTAGACTGAATATTACAAAAAAGAATATATTAACTCTATATATTAACTTCTATATACATTGTACTCTTATTTATTTACGGAGTTTATTGACGAGTATAACTAATTGTTGTTTGGTGGGAAAATCGCCTATAATATATTTATACATTAGTTAAACTTTAATTACAATAAATATAATAAACAGACCGTGCAATTATGCACGAGTTTAAAACTATTGTTAATTTAAAGAGGTATAAAAGAGAAGTTTTAGCACTTTATCTATATTTTAATTATAATTAATGTAATTGAAGATAACATACAAAAACATAAACTTATAATATTAATTAGAGTTTTTTGATAACTACTACCTACTAAAAGCTCACTTTGAAGAAATACTACCAACTAAATTTTTCCTTAAAAACTACTACCAACCTACATGGTCCGGGTTGATAACACTACCAAATCTTAAAAAACACCTCTAAAACTTAATCTCGGCCATTGATTCTAAATTCTTATCTTAAGTTACAAAATGCCTTCCTATTTTACTATTTCCTATGTTATATACATTCACTACTAATCTTATTTTTCTACCTCTCATCTCTTTTATTTTATTTTCACCCCTTCTCATCTTATTCTTCTGTCTCTCATCTCACCTTTCGAGTTATATATTATCATAATATTTCTTCTTCTTTGTTTCAATTCCTCTTTTTTGTTTATTGTAGTTGATAGCTTCCGCTTTGATCAAATTGTGTTTTAAGATGAAAATAAGATGAGGAGTGAGATAAATAAGAGTGTGTGAGGTATAATGAAGGGCAAAATGGTCTGTTCACTTTAATATTAGGCATTTTTTAAGATTTGACAGTGTTATTAACCCGGACCAAGTAGATTGGTAGCAGTTTTTAAGGAAAACTTTAGTTGGTAATAGTTCTTCAAAGTGAGCTTTTAGTAGGTAGTAGTTATCAAAAAACCGTATTAATTAATAAATGCATACAACAAATACAAATACGTGAAATATTTTTATATGCTATACGTCAACATATAAAGCACGAAAAATGTCAAAAATATTATCCATAGAAAAATAAAGCAGCATGTAAAATAGTGTAAGAAAATATAATTTGGTATATTTTATATATAAGTTGAAAGATATGTTCTACTTCAATCATCTTTCACATATGTACCTCTGTTTGGTATTCACAGATTATTATTAGTAGAAGCAGATTGGTTAAGCAGTTTATAAATAACAAATTCGGTTAACAGGTTTGACTTGTATATTTCAATTAACAGATTTAGTAGAAGTGTTTGGTAATTAGCAGATTATTATTAGTAGAAGCAGATTGGTTAAGCAGTTTATAAATAACAAATTCGGTTAACAGGTTTGACTTGTATATTTCAATTAGCAGATTAGTAGAAGTGTTTGGTAATTAGCAGATTTAAGTTAATAGATAGTTGTATCTATGTGTAAATAGTGATATTTATATTTTCTACAATCTATTAAAGTGAATATGCTAGGGGAGCATCATATTGTAAAACAGTAGATTGAAGCCCAATATGCTATTTCAATATGTTATTTACCAAATACCATAAACAACATATTAACGAGTCAAACATGCCCAATATGCTAAAAATGTATCAATCTACTACTTACCAAACAATATCTATAATATACTAATTAATAGAGACACAATTCTTGTAAAAGAAGTTGAGAGAGAAAATTTTAGAGTTGACTTATTCTTTTAATTATAGGGAAATCATTTTACGGAATTACTCTCACATACAGATTTTACTCATTCACATACGACTTTTACAATATTACCCCTTTCATTTTTTCTTTATCTCTCACCCAATCAATTTTTTCCTCTATTTTCTCATCTTCCATCATCACCACCTCCAGTCACCATCACCTATCAGTCACCTGAAAATATTCCTCCGGCCGACCAAACGACGTCTGACCTCGGCCGACCACCACCGTCCTGCACTCACCCTCCCTCTCGTGCACTCCCCTCTCCGTTCACCAACTTCGACCATCGCTATCCATGTTCTAGACTCCCATACCACAAACAAGCGGCAAACCACCACAGGTCTAGTCGTTCGCACCATCATATAGCAGCCGTACCCCCGCCGGCAACCGACAACCCGCCTCTTTCCTCACCAACGTATCACCCTTATCGCACTACTTTCACGGCGTCACCGCACCACCGTCACGACGTCATCGCACCACCGTCACGCTGTCCCGCACATCTAGAGAAACCGTAAACACTAATTATTAATAATAATTGTTAAATCATATCATTTTATGAAAAAATTAAACCTAATAATTTCAATAAGATGTGTTAATATAATCGCTAATAAACAAAACTAATTCACTAATTACAAAATTATACTCCGTAATACATTGCTTTAGTTTTTAGAATAATTAAATTCAATATTAGGCGAAAATTTACATGCAAGAGTTATTTACTCATGTTTAGAAAAAAGGATATGATATGGAAATTTTATGGAAAAAAAAATGTGAAAGAGTAAAATCCGTATGTGAAAAAACACGTCCCTATTTTAAAAGTAGAGTTACCGTATAAAATTTGAAAAAAAAACAAGATTAACCCGGAAAAGTTTTAATAAAGAGTAGTTTCGCAGGAAATGGGAAGACACCTCTCCTATGGGGAGCACTCACTTCTTCCACTCATCTTCATCCCCAATTAACTACCCCTCTTTAAACCCTAGATATCCCCTTCTTTCCCCCAATTTTTACCCCCAGCTTCTCTCCTTATCTTCTTCTAAACCTAATCAAAGAACAACTTCCGATTCAATTCGAACGCGCATCTTCGAATTCGACGACGATTTCAGGAGAGAAAAGCGCAGGAATTGGTGGTCCGACGATGATGACAGTGATGATGATGATGAAGAAGATGGAGGTTATGAATTTGGGTTGTTTGAAGATTCTAATCCATTTGATTGGATTTTCCAGGTATAAAAATCTCACCTTTTTCAGTAATTGTGTTGTTTTAACTTCGATGTTTTGGATTATGAATTTTGTATATGTTGCTTGCGTATCGAGTAATCGAAATTATATTGCTAATGCTTAAATGGTAAGGAACAGAGTTTCAATTTTCAGTGAAGCTAATGATTACCTGATACATGGGTTAGTGACGAAATAACACAAAATAAAGTAAGTGTAAACTATTTACTGGGACGAAGGAGTAGCATTCTTGTGATGCAATTCTCGACGTAAAGGGGGGATAAGGCTGGTTCATCAAGCCTGGCCCCGCTATTTGCGGACGCCCTTAAGGCAATCGGGTTATGTTGTTGTAGTAAAAGTAGTGAAATATACAACATAGGAGTAGTTGGCATTTGTTTGCTTAAAAATTGAGATGGTAGATGAAGAAGCATGGTATGCTATTGCTTAGGGTTTAAAACTCATTTGCGACATTGCACGGATTCTGTTTGTTGATATGGATAGCATGTTGTGGTTATCATGTCTCCTTAGAAACCGTCAAGATAAGGAAGGTCTAATTAGGGAACTAAGTTTGTAGCTTATTAGGTTAACTACTGTAGTTTGAATTCTGAAGCCATATTATAATGTTATATGAGTCGATTCTATTGAGGAGTTTTGGAGACGGAAGCTGATGTTTGCCTAGAAGTGGCTACTTATGTGATATATGTTCCACTGAGGGAGTAATTGACTATATTTTGACAGTCATTCATCGGGGACTTATTTTTATAAAGGATAGTTACCATTTCTGGTCTCCCGGAACATTTGCATATCAATGTACATCATAATTAGGGATGATAATCCATGTCTTGCTTTTGAAGCCAAGAGCTTTGCAAATCACAAGTGATCAGTGAATACTAGTTGGTTGCTGAAGATTTTGAGTCTTAAAGTGGCGCATTGAGGTTTCTTAAAAAGCTAGGGTTTACATTGATATCCGGATATACATGATATCTCAGATAAAGGTAGCTTAGGACTTAGGTGATGCTGCTGCTTACATGCATGTCGATCTGGCTTTGATTTCATTACAGCAAATGTTAAGTCTCTAGGAAGTAGGAACTGGTGGCAATATTTCTCCGTTAAATTGGAAACAAATGCATTTCATTAGCCCTTCTACTAACCTATTTGCCCCCCATTAGATAGGTCATTCTACCAGTTGGCTTAACTCGTAAATTTTACTGTGATAAAAAAGAATTGTACGAAGTAGTTATTTAAATGTGAATTAAGCTTCAAAACAAGAGTAGTGTTAATTTTAGCACTACAGATTTATATTACTTACGAGGATCCAAGATACCTTGTTGACCATGACTGATGACTCTAGTAGTTAGAAAATGATAAGGATTTTGCTCTGCTTATAATTCCGGTGAATTAATGCAGGTGTTGAAAATCTTTGGATGGGTTGTTCCAGCTGTAATTATATCTTCCTTACTAGGGACAGGAACAAATTCATTAATCATGGCAGTGGTACTACCCCTGGGCCAAACTGCTCTTTCCTTGGTTATGGATAAATTTGGGGGAAGCCCAACTTCCAGCTCTAGTTCAAGGCCCGGGTACAAGTCCAGGCGCAGGCCTCGTCACGGGTCTAGAAGTAGGCCTGGTGCTCGTAATGCTCGAAGCAGGACATCACCTGGAAGGGGAGGATATCAATCATGGAGGACAGCAAATAACAGTTCAGTTAAGACAGGTTGGGGGAATGATCCGAGGTTTGGTGGATGGGATGAGCTAGATGAACAAGTAGGCCCCACCAGCGATTTTTCTAGCAAGGGGCAAAGTCGAGAGGTCAATGACCCACAAAGTTTTGAAATAGGTTCTGGTAAACTGAGCAGAATGCAAAACCGAGACAAGCCATTGTTGATGAGGTTGATGATTGCTGTGTTTCCATTGTTGGGTTCATGGACCAGGTTCCTTCTCTAACCTGAATCATGAAATTGTCGATTGTTGATAATGTATCTATGGCCATAATACATTTTGTATGTTTTGTGTAATACAAGATGTTCCTGTACACCAAAAACTCATGTAGCTGTTACGATTCGACTCGAATAGAACCATCATTTAAAGACATCGATACCCCTACTCTAGGTTATAACTTAATTTTTTTTTTTGGCAGCTGTAAAATTAATAGCTTACAAAGTACAAACCCGACTTTCTGAGTCGGATTTTATTATTATTACAACATTCGAATAACTAATTAAACTAACGACTGAGTTGGTAAGTAGAGTTGCCTTCTTGAGGGGGCAATCAGAGCTGGCCAAATGTACTATCATTTCTTTCCTCTTCCTAATTTGTTGAGCTTCGGAGGAGTACCTACAAGGCTACAATAAGACACACCTACGCCACGAAGATGTAGAAATTTATGGGGGACAGATCTACTTGAAAAACAAGTAGACACGTTGTGTCTCGGAGATTCATCCTCTTGGCTATTTATCTTTCTTAGGAGTGATCCAAAAAACCACCTGGTAAGCAAACCATAAGAAAAGACGCCCCACGACTAATCTTTTGACCGTAGATGCTATAGAGCATCGTCTGAAGGCGGATCCAACCAATACACGAATCAACCATAGAGGCTTCATAAAAGCCTTTATTTCTTATAAGGATTAAAAGCATGACTATACGAACAACCTCCCCTATGATTGAGGGACATGACACTCTTAACCAATAGGAGGATATATTACTATTAGTAGAAGTAATTTGAACATGAAAGTAGAAGTAATTTGAACAGGTGGTGGTGTTGATAGGGTTGGTTGCGGTGGTATCTGACGTAGGTTATAACTAAAACTGCCTTTGTAGGGATATTTTGGTCTATTGATTCTGGTTTTACGATTTTCAAAAATAATATATGCAAAATCACCTTCGACTTGTGTGAAGTAGAAATAATTGAATAATATATGCAAAATAATATATGTAAGCAAAATCAAGCCCATTGACCTTTTAATTGACAATCTAGTATCCATGGAAATTGTTGTACTCACAAAGTGACAAGTCAATAAAACACATAGTAATACGATACCGCATCATCTTTAATCGTTTCGCTTGTGATCGTCTTTTCAAAAAGATCTCTCACAACCAATTCTCCACTTGCTCTCCCACTTGCAGTTTATGAGAGATCTTTTTAAAGTGACGAAAAGAATCCGTTACAAATTAAAATTTGTGCAAAACCAGCTTTTAAAAAAGGTAAGCCAACAAAACAACTGAGTTGCTCCTTTTATTTAAATAAATGCACAAATTCTCATTTTAGACGGCCATTATCCGTCTTAAGTATACGATGGGTCAAATAGCTACAACTTTCATAGATAAGACAAAAATAAAATGCATAATTTTAGCAAAAAGACTTGTTTTATTTATGCAATTAAGGTGTATTTGACCCAGTTTTAATCGACTTGAAATATATGTATGAATACAATTCATGATGTGGATTTGAATCTCAGTTGTACAAATTTGTGCTTGTGATATGTTTTCCATTGAAGTAGAGCTGGTAAACTTGACCAAACCCCGAAATTCGACCTGATGAATCTGAAAGTTAACAACCCGAAGTGACTTAATTGCGACCTACCATGTGATACAACTCGATCATCAGTGACTCGAACCCGACACGATCCGGACCGATATTGACCCGATATGATTAATGGCCTTACAATAATTAAGCATAATTTTTATCAAAACGAAAGCGATTTAGTGTTTAGCTTGATAACTTAATAACAAAGTAATTTTAACCAAATAATGATTGAAAACTAAACTTAAGGGTAAAAGCAATAAAGTAACTAGATTCGATATTAACCCAACCTTAACCCGAACCCGACCAGACCCGATACATCAATGAATCCGAAATGAACCGACTCAACAATAACCTAACCCGAACCTGAATCTACCCAAAAGGGTGGGCTAACTCGGTATTACCTGATTCGATTGAAACCCGACTCGGCAGACCCATTTATCACCTCTACATATTGAAATATAATGGTCATGTTTCATCTAATAGTTTAACCGTACCTTTGGATCGGTTCTTATGCAGACTTATAGACTTATTGTCGATATAACAGCATTTGAACCTGTAGGGCAACAGTTATTAGATGGTTAGATTTTTCATATATCATTGAGTGTTAGGGTAAGATTATCGATAGTTTTGAGCGAGTCTTATCTCATAATTCATACGACTCTTATCTCAAGATTATCGATAATTTTGGGGAGATGGGAGTACTAAGCAACAACGAATCTATAAAATGCTACTACCTCCGTTCCGGTCATTTGTTTACCATTTCCATTTTAGGGTGTCTCATTCATTTGTTTACCTTTCTATA
Organism: Heliosperma pusillum; assembly: GCA_022085475.1. Taxonomy (NCBI): domain Eukaryota; kingdom Viridiplantae; phylum Streptophyta; class Magnoliopsida; order Caryophyllales; family Caryophyllaceae; genus Heliosperma; species Heliosperma pusillum. Next base: position 29,946 of record JAIUZE010001628.1, read on the forward strand.
TTAGGATGGTAGTGTGGATACGAGAAATCACATCCACGTGTAAAAACGCGAGTTTTAAAAGTCTTTGAAAAACACATTTTAAACCTTAGCATTTGAAAGGAGTCGCCACTAAATTTTTATGGAATTTAGGAAACCGATTTAGAGATAAAAGGTTCGTGTGAGGTTACGTGTTAGGAAGACAATTTTAACTTCATTAAAAAAGCACCCAACCCCGCCCGTAATAAAACGGTCTCTACTAAGCATAATGAATGGCTATTTGGAACGAGTCATATGAGATGCTACCATGCAATTTAACCCTAACATGTGACGTCAGTTCTATGTCGATTTTAATGCAATTAACTTTGTCAAAGTTATTTAGCATGTGAGTTCATTTAAAACTAATCTAGTTATAAACAAACAAAAGAGAAGGGAAGAGAGCACTCTTACTCGTAGCATAAGAAAGATTAACGCACATTAGGGGTTAGTAAATAACACATACAATATGAACAAGACTAAAACAAACAAGAATCGGCATATGACATAAAATAAACATGTGAGACTGAATTAAGACAACATACGATTGATATATTCAAAACTAAACCTATTCATATTGAAAACAAACCAATAACGATTAACAACGACTCAACAACATAAATTAGAGAACTATAACGATTAAAACGACACAACAACATACACTAATGAATTATGATGGTTAAAACAGTAGCATGACATACGGAATACAATTTAACGAATTAAACACGAGGAAGAACGAATTAATAACAAACAACACAATACAAAATGATAAAGAACGGTAAAACAATAGAAGAAAGATAAAGAAAGACGGAAATTTAAAAGGAAAGAGAATTAATGCACCCTCAACATACATATATAGTTTACCGTTGTCTTGATTCGTAATCGATAGTAAAGTATAAACCGAGGGGCCGTCGTCGACGAGATTGCAATTGAACACGCTTTGTAAACGACAGATTTGCGCAACGTTTTTCAAACGCTCATAAAATCTTTGTTACATGATGGATTGTCGATCCGAAAGATGTTTTGAAAACTAGCCAGAGAGTAGTTATCAATTCTGGTATTATATATTTCAATAGGTGATCGGAGTTGGGAGGAATGTGGCTTTGAATTCACGGCTCTGTTTTGCGTGACTATTTAGGTTTATTTTAGGGTTTTTTTTCTTAGGTTTTTCGAGTGTTTCTTGTGTATATGATTTAGATGAATGCTCAGCGTCTTTACTGAAGGTGGTGGTGGGTTTATATAGGGAGTTTGGAGGGGTTAGAATAGGGTTTGCATTGATAGGTAGCAGTTCTCGGAGTCTGAATATCTGCTGCTGTTTCGAGGGGTTCTAGGGTTTCTATGGGGAGTTTACTTGATGGATAAGGTAGTTAATATGGGTTAGGTAGATGGGTATATGGATTAGGGTTAATGGGTAAGTGGAATTGAATCGATTTGGGGGTCGTTTTGGTGGTTGGTTTGGGCCGCATGGAGCAGGGAAATGGGTTGCTTGTGTCGCGGGTTTGGGGGCTGCTTTGTGCTCGAAATTCAAGGCTAAGTGGAATTGAAAAGTGGACTAGGAGGGAGAGAGGTTGGGCTGAGATTGGATCGCAAATTGGGCCAAAATCGCTTTCAAAATGATCTTAAAAAGACCGTCGCAAACTAGTGTTTTAAACATCCTTTTAAAGCCAAAATGAGACGATAACATTCAAGGAAATCAAAATCGATTTTTTCAAGATGGGTTAAAATAAATGCTTATTTCATTTTCAATAAAATAAAGAAAGTCTCGGTTTCTAAAACGGGTTAAAAATGAATCTTTTTTGATCGGAAATTCATTTTAAATCTCATTTAAAATATGAATTGTCGACGACGCTCGTTTTACATCGTAAATCGAACTCAAATAATGACAGGGTCATATAAGAAATATATGTTGTCCTAATATCATCGGGTGTTTGACGGGATTTCTATAAATGACTGTATCAACGAATACGTGTATTTACAAGTAGCCTATGAATAAATTGATCACCCAATGTGACTATTTTCCACTTGTCATCCACCAAGTACAACCACAAATGGTCCCCTAGCATTTTCTTAATAATTGTGCAAAAACTAAAAGTAAACAAATGACCGAGACGGAGGGAATATTTTAGTTCAAATCGGTGTGCTTGCTAGTGTTAAACCAATTTTGTTATACGGAGTAGGGTAATGCTTTTTTTTTTCTTTTTATTATGTTTGAACAATACTTTGCGAATAACTAGCCCCCTATTAGGAATATATAACTATTATAATATTAGCTATCACAATATTGGGAATATTGGGACAGTCTCAGAATAAATATAGACTTAGAAATTATCTTTAGATATTATGCTAGTCCTAGTTTTCTATATCATGTCAGATATATCTTTAAGATATATTATAGGTAGATTACGTTTCTATATATTATATCTTGTAATTGTTATATAAGTAACATTTCTTATCAATTATATATAAGTTATCATTCATTCAATTACATTACACTACAAGAAAATAGGACTCAGGCGACTGCTTCTGGCGACTGAATTTAGTCGCCAAATCTCATTTGGCGACTAAAAATAGTCGTCAATTTCCACTCGCAGGCCCTAGTCGCCAAATAGAATTCGGGCGATTGATTTCAGTCGCCAAATTGAGGAAATGGCGACTGACTGACATTGTAGTCACCAAATTGGCGACGAGACTGTTTTCAGTCTCCAAATTGGCGACTGAATTTTTCAGTCGTCAAATTGGAGACTGCTTTGTTCTTCAGTCGCCAAATTGGCGACTGGAATCAGTCGCCAATCACGCTGCTATTTTGCAAAAAAAATCCTTTTTTCCATGCCATGGCATTTCATTACCATCACCTGCACGAATTGAAACTTTGATACAATAGCAAAAACAACAATGCAAACATTTATAACACCACATAGAGAAACCAACACTCTCATATATAAAATGGGATTCAATCCAAGTTTACAAGTCTTGAAATAAGAGAAGAAATCCAAGTTTAAACATCATCAATCAAAGAGTTTCTAAACATGACAAACATGACCTAAATCATGTGCGAAGAAACCCCACTCCGGCTTGAAAACTGCCAACTCCATCGGGATCTCTAAGATCTCGGGAAAAGGGATGCGGGACCTTGTTTGCATGAATTGAAGAAGGTTTCCACTGCGGTAAACTTTTCCTTCATTATCCGAACTTCTTCATCCCTTTCGGCGGTTTTTCTCTTTTCCTCATCTATCTCGGCTTGTAATTTGAAACTTACATATAGTTCCTTGTCTTTCGGCTTAATCCAGTATCTTCTACCGTCTTGGAGTCGGGAATGGGTGTCAAGGAAGAGCTCCGGAGCCGTGGGCATCTTATCTTTTTTCTTCTTACCATTTTAAAAGAAGAAAGACATGTAAAAGAAGATTTAAATAATAAAAAGGACTTAAGTTATAATTTTCAAATATGTAATATAATGGATTAATATTTAAACTTACACCCCAAACTCGATCCAAGAAAAATATAGATCCCCCGTGATGTGAAGACTCAACGTTACTTCAACATCGATTTATATGCACCACCGCTCCATCTTTCTTTCCTCCTCTTTTGTGATTGATGCTTGGGTCGACTTAGCCTTAAAATCCGGGCTTTCACGATACTTCAACATCGATTTATATGCACCACCTTCAATTTAAATTAGTATTATAAACGATGATAAAATTGTATTAAATTATAACTATATACAAATAACAAAAGAAATTAAATACCTCTCATATGTTCCGGCTCCTTCTTCCTCTTGACAACCTCCAGATCCCGCCATCTACTACTAACAACAACTAATAATATTAACATGCTAACACTAATCAAACAACAAAACTTCCAACACTAATCAAAACCCCTATACTAAATACACTAACACAAATCATGAAAGTTATCAAAACCCCATTACCAACAACACTAACACAAATCAAAATTAACAATACTAACAAAAATAGTACTAACAACACTAATAATATTAACAACACTACCATTAATCAAACAACAATACTATACTAATCAAAACCCCTATACTAAATACACTAACACAAATCAAAATTAACAATACTAACAAAATTAATACTAACAACACTAATAATATTAACAACACTACCACTAATCAAACCTCAATAATAACAACACTAATCAAAATTACCAATACTAACACTAATTCCAAATTCACCAAACCCTAACTAAATAACATCTAAACACCTAATAATCATCACAAATCTTTAAAGAAACCTATCAAATCATCAAAAACTAATTGAAATCACAAATTAGACAAGTAAAACTAACATTAATCTAAGAAATTGAAAAACAAATCAAGTAAACCTAACGTTAATCAAGTAAACATACTTTTAGTCGGATGAGGGTGGTGGTTGGAGTGCTACTGGTGGTTGACGGAGTCCGGCGGAGGCTGGTGGTCAGAGTGCTAGTGGTGGTAGTAGATGGCGGTCGTTGGAGTTTAGGAAGGATTCGTTGGTTTTTTTTTTAAAGAGTAAAGTAAGAGAGAAGAGGGCGTTGAATCGCGATTCTGGACATAATAAACCAATTGGCGACTGATTTGGATTAGTCGCCAATTTGGAGACTGACATCAGTCGCCAAAATGTGTTTCAGTCGCCAAATTGGCGACTAATATTAGTCGCCCGAGTTTTTTATACAAAATTTTCAGCAAGGTTTCTGTCACCAAATTGGCGACTACTTTTAGTCGCCCGATTGTTATTTCAGTCGCCAATTTGTCGACTACTTTTGTCAGTCTTCTTCTAATAGTCGCCCGAAATGAGATTTTTTGTAGTGTTATAATCTACATATTTTGTTTATTTACTCTAGGAGCAAATTGTTTATCTTGGGATTTAAGAGCACATTAACACAACATAACTTTTAGAAATCTGTAGATTTCTAAATGGTATTGTCCCTAACAAATTAAAGTTTGAGGCTCCAAACTGAATTTAAAATATCCAAAATAAAACTATACAAATGTGAGGCACTTAAAATAGAATTAAGCTCAAACTTAAAGTACATAAAATGACATTATGCAAATGTAAAGGGACTTATGCAAGCATCTCCAAATTGGGAAATTTCCTTTATATAATTGTTTATCGTTGCTAGAATCCGAGAGCCATCAAACCACTTCAAATCCAAGTCATTTTTGGGTTAGATAATTTCTAGCTAATCATTTTCAATTTTACAATAGGTCTATTTGGATTGTTGAGCTGGTACAAATGGTGAAATGACAATTGTAAGTTTTTATTTTTTAATATATATATATAAATTATAAATTATAAATGATAATTTCTATTCAAACTAATTTCATTTAAATCATACCGAATAGTATCTTACGGAGTATTATTCAGGTCAACTGCAAATTATACTTTTTTAAGTTTATTTGTGCTTAACTAAGTTAATGAAATCAAAACGTGTTTATTTGTTTTACCAACTTCAGAATAGAGAAAGTTGGTGAATAGTAAGTCACAAATTCTTACTTCGTATATAAGATAAGATGAACATATCCGTCTTGAACAATAAAACGATCAAACAAGTCAAATAAAAAAAAATGACCCAAATAAAAAAATGTCTTTAAAACGAGAAACTCTTATTTCATCTATTTGTATCGCGTAATATTTAACTCGTTTTGCACTTAAGACGGATATAACTGTATCAAGTGAGAACAACTAATGGTAAAAGGGGGAGTGGGATACAGGGATTGAATTGACGTGCGATGAAGAGAGGATTGTGTTTTGAGTGTGGTTTTCAAGATGACAAGATGAGCTTATCTTATTAACCCTAACTTTATAGCTGACTGGTCAAACCTACAGGTTAACTAAACGACATCATTTCTAAAAGTCATTTACTTTCGTTGCATGGACTCGACATGCAACTTACCGCCTTTTCCTCCTTTTATACTCTCTTTGACCATATCATCATCATCATAATCATATACTAATCCAATAGGTCTTGCTTAAGACGGGTCGGATCTTACAACGGGTATTTTGTGAGAGGAAATGGGTAGAGGGAACAAGGTGGGCTCCCCCCATGTGCTCTCCACTCACCCTTAATGGGTATTTTGTGAGAGAATATGGTATCCGTCTTAAGCTTAAGACGGATACCTCCATCTGAAATAAGAATTTGTGATACTAATCTAATCTTTATACTCCTTTGTCCTCTCAATTTACACGTTCAATCCTTGCACATTCACTTCATGCATGTCGTCAGATCACTTGTTTCTTAATTAATACTCATTTTTTTATTTCATTAATATATACTACCCCTTCTATCCAATTCAATGTACCCATTTGCTTTTGGGTGATCTTCGAGGCAACGGTTTGACCGCGTTTTTCTTCCTTTATATATAGAATTCTTTTTTTAAAAATATAATTTTATGAAAGATATTTCAGTAACAAAACTAAATATGTTAATTTCGTCTTTCAAATTTTTATATTTTCCGATGTATAAACGGTCAAACATTTAAAAGTTTGACCTCTAAAAAGTAAATGGGTACATTGGATTGTATAGGAGGGAGTAGTATAGTTCCGTGTAAATGCACAGTTTTTGTAGGTTAGAATGTTAAAAGATTATACTACATCCTTCATTATTCTTATTATTTGTTTGCCTTTAAATAAAATATCATTCACAAAAATTATAAAAGACAAACAATTAAATGAGCAGAATAAATACTCCGTATTTTTTTTTTTGCAAAAAAGATATACTCATTATATTCATCCATAAAGGGAAGAAAATGAGAAAATCTCTTACAAACAAGATCCACCAAAGACTATTAAAATAAAGAAGAAACTAAACTAAAGAGTTACATTGACCCAATTTTGCAAATGAAAATTATTACTATTTTGGAGCCTAATCTTCAAAACACTTTGTAACCTGCTAGCAACATGTTCAGGTAGAGTAGGATGAGATCCAAATATCCTATTATTTCCCTCCTCCCATATAGCATAGACCATACCAGCAACACAGCAGCACGCCAGAGCTTGTTTCCAGGCACATATAGAACGTCTTGATAGCTTGTACAACCCATTTTTCAAATCAACATCAGATATAATACCAGAAACCCCCTGCCACAGGAGCATGGCTTGTCTAAGTTGCTGAGAAAAAGAACACCTGAAGAAAAGATGCATGTGTGTCTCCATAGCTCCCTGACATAAACAACACCAGTTGACCAAAGAGAAGCCTCGAGCAGTGATTTTATTTATAGTAGGAAGCTGATGTTGGACAGCCTGAATAGCACAAATCCTATGTTTAGGCAAAATAATAGGGGACTTAAGTGACCTGGTCCAACCTAGCAAGGTTGTCTGAAGTCTAAAAATTTTATAAGCTCTCCTAACTCGAAGGACACCATTCTGGACACAAGAGAGGAGCATAGCAGAAGCATTAGCATGTGACCCAGCAATAGCAAGTAAATAATCTTTTACTTTGATAATATCCTTCCATCTTTTAGCATGATGGGATTTACTCCTTGAAGTCCAAATCGAATGACCATTCAAATTATAGTAGAAAGTCCACCTATCCCAGATACCCTCCCTGCCAAGAATGAGATACCAAATCCACTACTCATAAGAGCCATGTTCCAGCTCAACAGTTCCTTCACATTAAACCCTCCTTCTTGCCAAGGTGCACAAATAAAGGACCAACTCTTAAAGACCATCTTTCTCTGACCTGAGGGGATCCCCAGTAGTAATCTTTACACAACTTATTGACCATATTAATGACATACTTAGGCAGGAGCAACACAGAGCACCAATATTTCTCAAGGCCAAAAACAACAGCATTAATAAGCTGTAGTTTACCAGCATAAGAAAGAAAATTACCTGACCAATGATGGATAGCACTCTGGATTTTATCCAGCATGATGTTGAACATACAGGAAGATAAACGCCCAGGATTCAGAGTGATACCCAGGTAACGAAAGGGAAAAACATCTTCAGTGTAGCCAGTTGAAGAGTTAATCTGTTCCTTGATATCACTTTTGACCCCCCCCCCCCCCCCCCCCAATAGTAAATACTGGTTTTTGAAGGGTTAGCAACCAAACCAGAGCATTGAGCAAAATCATTAAGGCAATTAGCAGCAGCAGCAACAGATGGGACATCTCCTCTCATAAAAATCATGAGATCATCAGCAAAAATCAAGTGATTTAATCTCAGCTTAGCACATTTAGGATGAAAAGATACCGGATGGAGAAGGTGAATCTTCCTTAGATGGCTAGATAAGATCTCCATGCCCAAGACAAAGATATAGGGTGAGATAGGATAACCCTGTCTAACCCCAGCTTTGCCTGGGAAAAAACCACAGTGTGCCCATTAATCTTCAAAGAAAACCAAGGGGAAGTAACACAACCCAGAACCCAGGAAGCAAATTTCACAAGGAATCTCAGACCAGTAAGAATATTGCCAATAAAATCCCATTGGATAGAGTCAAACGCCTTTCTGATGTCTACTTTGATTAAACATCTAGGAGTGATAGCACCTTGGTTATAACTCTTGATGAGGTTTTGAGACAGCATTATGTTTTCAAAGATATTCCTATCTTTAATAAATGCAGCCTGCTCATTACCCACAATATCAGGAAGAACACACTTTAGCCTATTAGCCAGAATCTTGCTAATAGTCTTATAGATGACAGAGCAATATGCAATAGGCATATAGTCTTGAACAGTGTTAGGAAAAGCTTTTTTAGGAACCAAAGCAAGGAGGGTTACATTAACCTGCCTCATCATCCTCCCCTTCCTAAAATATTCCTCAATAGCAGCACATAAATGTTCACTAATAGGATCCCAAGATGTTTTGAAAAAAGCAGAGGAGAAACCATCATGTCCAGGACTCTTGTTAGACCCAATACTAAATAAAGCCTGCTTGATCTCCAACCTAGTAATTGGAGCATCAAGTAAAGCTCCAGCCTCAGCAGACACACAAGGGCCCTCATTAAAAACAGCCTCATCAATGGGCATAACATCAACTTTCATACCCAGCAAATCAGTATAATAGTCCATAAAAGCCAAGTTCACAGCTTCAGTCTCATACCTGTCTATACCATCTTTATCCTTAATAAAACCAATTGTGCTTTGGTGCTTTCTTTTTGCTATTTTGGAGAAAAAATAGCTTGAAGAACAATCTCATTTCCTAATATTGGTGATTTTGGCTCTTTGGAAAAGCATATCAATCTCCAGCTTACTGAGCTCCTTATAATTACCAATTAAGATTTTTTCGTGCTCAATGAGGTGAGGATCAAATAAGTCACTCTGCAAGTTAGACTGACAAACCTCCAATTCCTTTTTAGCAGCTTTAACCCGATCATAAATGTCAGAGTAATCCCTTCTGTGAAGGCTTTTGAGAGCATTCCTGACTGCTTTAAGCTTATAGAATAATTGAAACATGGGAGTACCAAAACAAGGAGTCTGCCAAGCATCCTTGACAAGCCCATATAGTCAGGATTACATATCCAGGCATTAAGGAAACTAAAACACTTCTGGACTTTTTTTCCCACTAGCCAAAGTTACCATCAGGGGGAATGGTCAAATATCCCAGGAGGCATACAAGAGGCAAAAAAAGCAGGCAAAAGGGATAACCATGTTGGGTTTATTAAGACTCTATCCAATCTTGCCCAAGTCCTAGTCTCAGTTCCTTGTTTATTAGACCAAGTGAATTCAGACCCTATGCTATGCATATCATCTAAATAACATTGAGCCAAACAAGAATTAAAATCAAAAATAGCATTGAGAGAAGGAGGATTAGGACCAAGTCTTTCAGACAACCTCCTAACCACATTGAAGTCACCAAGAACAACCCAAGGATTAACAGAAGTAGAGATGGCAAGCAAAGCATCCCAAAGTCTAGATCTGTCAGAAGCATCATTCTTCACATAAACCACAGTAACAGAGACATTCATATTAGTAGCTTTGAAGTAAGCATCACAGTGAATCAGCTGCTCATGAACAATGACATTAGAAATAGCCACAGTAGAGGGGTTGAAGAATAACCAAACCCTACCCTGAATCTTATCACTAAGAATACTATAATTAGGGAATTTATTCATAATACTACTTTCTTTGTGAAGCTTAACCTAAGTTTTCACAAGCCCAAAAATATCCACTTTATTGAAATGTAAAAAATTCCTAACCTCCACATGCTTAAGGCTATCATTAAAGCTTCTAATGTTCCTGCTATTCTCATTTTTATCTGGGAAGCAGGATCAATCACTTCAATGATACCCAAATCAACATCAGAAAGAACAACAGGGGATGTGCTTTCACCATCCAGAATAGAGAATCTATTAAGGACTACAATTTCATTAGAATGATTGTCAACAGTCTTTGCAATACCTCTAAGGCTGATTTTACTTGCACTATGCACCTTATCCTGAGCCTTATCAACACTAGAAACCTGGCTAGGTGATACAATATCCCTAACCTGGGAAGTAACAGGAACCTGAGTAGGAACAACCACAGGAGGACTAGTCTCAAGAAGAACATTTTTAGGTTTGCAAACAGATTTAATAGCAGTCTTAGCCTTAGTAAGACGACAGAAGTTCTCAGCATGTCCAAGTTTACCACAACAACCACAATAAAATGGCCTCCATTCATAAACAACCTTTTGAAAAAGTTGTCCTTGATAGGGAGTATTAATTATTATCTGCTCAGGTAGCTCAGTAAAAAGATCTGCCTCAACTAAAACTCTAGCAAAGAATAGACGAGCCTTACATGTAGTAGTTGTATCAGCATATAAAGGTGTACCCACTTTGCTAGCAAGTTTACTAAGCACAACATCACACCATAGGAAAGGATTCAGTTCAGGGAACAGAATCCAGATAGGAACCACAAAAACTTTATCCATTTCCATGGAGAAATTTGGCGACCATTGCTTTAAAATTAATGAATTAGCACCCAGAGCCCATGGCCTCCCTTTTAGTACCTCCTCCATATCCTGCTGGTTTATGAATCGAAAAGAAAACCATCCTCGCCTAAAGTACTGGACAGTAGGAAGAGAGACATGATTCCAACTTTTAGTCACAAAAGCCTGCACTTGTGCAACAGTTGGGCGTGCACCTAAGACATTACCCATAAGAGTATACTTCCAGAAACGCATTTCCCCCTCAATATCATCCTCACAAATATCAATTTCAGCAGAACATGCACTCTGCTCACAACAATACAGACTCATACCCACTTTAGGTTTAGTCACCTTATTCCAAGCAGGAGCAAGATGTGGGACCCCTTTGTCTAAAATAGGATCTTGCACACCTAGGCTAAGGTCTAATGAGGGATTAAGAGGAGGTACAGATAAAGAGGGTTCAATTTCTTCAATCAGATCATCCCCAGATTCCCTTACAGAATTAATAACCAATTTATAAGTCGAATTACGACTATGATTACGAATAGCAGAAGAAATCAAATCATTCACCACAAATGGAATACGAGAAATTTCACCAGTTGCCTCATTAGGATCATCACTCTTTATTTGGAATTTTATGATAAACGTATTGTTGATTTACCTTACTGAGAGTTGGAGAAGAGAAAGTCCCATAGTTCTACCTCGAATAAGATAATACTCCATATATGTTATTTTTCCTGGTACTATTGTCTAACATTGTTTAAAAATAACGATATCTATCATTAAATTAAATTAACTAAAAACATAAATATTAACTAAGAGCATTTCCAATGGTAGCTTGAGTAATTACTTGCAATTTTAGAAAATTGCAAGTTAGTAGTTCAATCATTGGAGTTATCCATGTAAATTAGCTTATCTCAAATGGACCCACAAAATTTTTGAACTACTAGCTCCATGGAGCTAGTTGCTTGAAATGACCCACATGACAATATTAATAGAGTTTTAATTTTATGATGAAAATTTGGAAATTGAATAAATTAATAGAGAAGTGTATTAAGTGGGTCCAATCAATCTAGTAATAATAAGTTGACTAATCCATTGAAGTAAATTGTAGCTTAAACTTGTTGTAGCTTAAAAAATGATGTGGTAAAGGTAAGCTAGTAGTAACTAGCTTATCAGAGCATCTCCAATGGACGGCTACAATACGTTGTAGCTTGGCTTGTCAATTCGGTTTTTTAAGTTACTCTGCTTTTAAGCTACAATCCGCTCCAATGAAAAGCTACAACACTTTGTAGCTTATATGGGTCCCACTTCATAATTTTCATCCAATAATAAAATTTACTTTTTTCTTTTTTTCATTCCAAGCTGCATGCTTGGTAGAGCTATCATGCTCATAAGCTACACATGTTACTCCAATGGTAAGCTACTTGCTTGCAATTTTACAAATATTGCAAGCAAGTCCCTAAAGCTAACCATTGGAGATGCTCTCATTGGAGATGATGGTTTGCTTTAAGGACTTGCTTTCAATATTTGTAAAATTGTAAACAAGTAGCTTACCATTGGAGTAAGAAAAAAATTGTGTAGTTCATGAGCATTGTAGCTGTAATACCCCAATTTTTAATGAAATTTGTATATCAAACAATATTTGTGTGAGGCCAATAAAAAGACATTTATTAATAAAAGAGTTATTTTCATCTGATAATATATATACGAATGAATCGATTATGTTATTTTAACCTGAGACAAATTCAATATTTCTTAAGAAAATTTCCATCTTAGGATATATAATGCAAAAATTTTTGTACAATATATCTATTGGTGTAAGACAATGTTAATAGAATCTAGAGACATTTTGATAATCATTCTCTCTTAAGAAATATATGTTCAAGTAAATATAGTTGAAATCAATATTGAATATAATAGAATCATCAATCAACTTAATATGGATAAGCATACACTCCTAAAAGGTGGCAGATAGATTTGAGCTACTAAAGAAATCTTGAAATGCTTAGTAGCTAATTCTAGAAACTTAGTGTGCAAGAAACACGAGAAGCAAGGTAGTATATGTAACTTCAATTAACCGACTCAATGCCTTATAAAAGGAACACAGCCGAAATGCAAAAACATAGAAAAGCAACGTGCATGAGAAGAGGTCATTCATGTACAAGTGCTAGTTACAAACAAATTAAATAATATACTCCGTACTTAATTAGGTAACCACATCATTATAAGGTATGACTTTGGGACCCTTTGTCGTTATAATTATTTAGTTACCGTCTTATACATAAATAAAATAAGAGGATAGTATAAGTACTTGTTTATATTATTTTATCCGTAAGTTTTGTAGTAGAACCGTTATAATGCTAGTACGATTTCGGGGCCCTTCGTCGATATAACTAACCATTTACTTTGAAATAAGACGATGTTAGTTGGTTATCTTAGATTTATCGTAAATTCTATCTTATGACTATTATATTCCGCCTATGTTATATTTACGTCTTATATGCTATAATGTATGTGATGTTGCTACTGTTGTTATAATGTATAGTTGGCCAATTGTAGCATTCGGGATACGATTACAGGAGAGGGACGACATTACAAATTTAACCTGTGTACATGGAAGGGAGCACGGCTCCATGATATGAGAACTACGGTTCTGGTTATTACTGGTGAAAGTGCCAGGGGGTTACATAAATAATTATATGGTCCTGTGTACATGGAGGAGGGCTTAGCCCAGGGGAGTAATTACTCCGTAATGTGTCTCACTTCAGTAATGGTAGACTGTTATATATATTATTGTGAAATGAATGTTGCATACTGATATGACAAATTGTGCATGTCTATTTAAAAATGAATGGATGATATTCATGTGGCATATAATTTATATGTGAGACATAAAAGAGATAAAATAGTGAAATGAGAGCTTAAGGCCGGTGGAGGCAACCGGAGTCATACTCAGCCTGTGGTTGGCTGATTCCGTTACTTTCATTCTTTTTCAGGTACAAGTATCGGGGAGGGTCAAGTGTGAGGATTTCATATAGAAGATAAGACTTATAAGATGTATAATTCAACTAAATAAAGTTTTAATTTTAATTCTTTTCAAATGTATTTACTTTATGGTATAGCCTTGTATTTTCCGGAAGGGAAATACGGCGGTGACGCCCTGTAATCTCGCTGCCATTTTTATTAATAAAATGAATTATTTTGTGCTCCCTGTGAACTTGAATTTCGGGGCGTTACAAAATGGTATCAGAGCAACCCTACAACCGCGTGTTGAGCCTTCGGCCATACGTTTAGTGGGGTGAAATATTCTAGGACTACAATATTTTAAGAAGTAAAGATAACTAAAATAAAATAGAAATTGACTAAGAGAGAGTGGGTAGATATAGGTCGGGTAGATCTTAAATAAGTATTGTTATTTATTTACGTTGTTAGGTTCTTGTGTACCATTGAGTCATAACTTATATGCTTTCTGCATCTAGTATCAAGTATTTATTTTCTAAAGTAAGTTAATTTAAAAGTAAGTTAACTTTAAGGACAATACTTATGTTAAGGAAGATCAAAATTATTTTCATAATGGAAAAGAAAATAATAATCAGAACCAGATGCAGACCAAGAGATTATTTTATGTGTGCTATTAAAAATGTGGTTAGTTTGACAATGTGATTTCTTTAAATTTTACGTACACTAAGACCCAATCAAGTTGGTAAGATCTAGTCATAAATTACATATAATGTAAAGATAGAGTCTTATATTTGGATAAGTAACGTAAGATTTGGGGAAAATAAAAGTTTTTAAGGTGGTGTCGTGTACAGATAATGAGTGGGAACTCGAGAGTGCCCAGTAGAAGAAGGAATGAGGAAGTAATTTTAAATTTATGTTAGAAGAAAATTTATGATTATAATATACCTTTAATAGAGAAAATTACAAAACATTTAATATTAATGTTACGAAAATAGGGTTGATATCCTATAAGAGTAATGGATATTCAGAATGGTGAGAAAGGTGGGGTTAAGAATGGAAAGTTTAATTATGTTAGTTATAGATTTTGGTATGTATAGCTTAATTAGCCTTGTGATCGGATAATTAAATTGTAAATAAGGACAAATAATGTGAACTGTTTTAGGGGTTAAAAGATAATTAGAATTAGAATTTATATGAAAAGCTTGAAATTGTTAAAAAGCTGCATTGTTGTAAAAATTAATACCGATCTAATTAAAGAATAAACTAATGCATTGTAGAATGAAATTTGTAATTAAATTACTAGAAAGATAAGATGTCAGTGCCTGTTAATGAGGAAACGAATAATGAGATTGTGAGTAAAAAAAAAATAGTCGAAATATAATTATTAATTCATGAAAATATTTGAAGTGGGAAATTGTTGAAAGAATAATTATAATAAACGAAAAGTTAGATCTTTTGGATAACTTACATTGAAAATACTAGTTAAATTAAAAGTTAAATGGAAAAATATTATATAAATGCGATTTAAGAAATTTCAAATTGTACTTACTAAGAAATGGAACTTCAATAAGGTGAAGAATAATAATTAAAATAATACTAATAGTAATAATAATTAAAATAAAATAAAATTGATGTAACGTTTCTAGACCTAAAGAAGGTATTGTCATATATAACCCTTGGGGTGAGAACATTTGGTGATAAGATGAGACTGAGGTGATAAGTTTTTGGTGATAGGATATGACAGTGTCAGATTACACAGTTATTTTGAAATTAATCCGCTTTTCTATAGTGCTTTGAATCATCCCAAATTGTTGCCATTCTACCTTTAGGATTTATACGTCTACCTTCCACTCCTTATATCCAGGTGTTGTTCCCGTTATTTCAATGTTTTGATAATTGTTTCACGTATCACGAAGATTTCTAACTAGTTCAAGTTAGTCACTCGTGTATTTTCAAATTTTACATATAAAATGAGTAACTTCAAAAAAAGAGCAAAAAAAAAAAAAATATTGAACTTTTCCCTTTTGTTTTCTTCCTTTGTGCAGTTGGTGTGATACTAAGATTTGTTATTGGAGACGTCTAATAACCGATTCAGGTGTTCATCACCTACTAACTCATTATTAGTGTTCGTCTTTGAATTGGATTACTCGAATTTTTGTTCGCGATGAAAATTCCTTGTTTCCATTATATGAGACAAAACCATTTTTAATCAATCCATAAATAAGATTGACATCCTTTTGGCAAAGTTAATTCATATTACTTTCTTGAGTTTTGAGAAACCGAAGTTTTAACTTTCTAATTTCTATTTCGAAGTTTCGGGACGAAACTTATTTTAAGGAGGGTAGAATGTAATACCCCAATTTTTAATGAAATTTGTATATCAAACAATATTTGTGTGAGGCCAATAAAAAGACATTTATTAATAAAAGAGTTATTTTCATCTGATAATATATATACGAATGAATAAATTATGTTATTTTAACCTGAGACAAATTCAATATTTCTTAAGAAAATTTCCATCTTAGGATATATAATGCAAAATTTTTTGTACAATATATCTATTGGTGTAAGACAATGTTAATAGAATCTAGAGACATTTTGATAATCATTCTCTCTTAAGAAATATATGTTCAAGTAAATATAGTTGAAATCAATATTGAATATAATAGAATCATCAATCTACTTAATATGGATAAGCATACACTCCTGAAAGGTGGCAGATAGATTTGAGCTACGATAGAAATCTTGAAATGCTTAGCAGCTAATTCTAGAAACTTAGTGCGCAAGAAACACGAGAAGCAAGATAGTATACGTAACTTCAACGAACCGACTCAATGCCTTATAAAAGGAACACAGCCGAAATGCAAAAACATAGAAAAGCAACGTGCATGAGAAGAGGTCAGTCATGTACAAGTGATATTTACAAACAAATAATATACTTAATTAGGTACGCATATCATTATAAGGTATGACTTCGGGACCCTTTGTCGTTATAATTATTTAGTTACCGTCTTATAAATACATAAAATAAGAGGATAGTATAAGTAATTATTTATATTATTTTATCCGTAAGTTTTGTAGCAGAACCGTTATAATGCTAGTATGATTTCGGGACCCTTCGTCGATATAAGTAATATTTAGCTTAAAATAAGACGAGGTTAGAAATAATCGCTTATATTATATTTATCGTAAATTTCATCTTATGATCGTTATATTTTGTCTATCTTATATTTATGTCCTATATGTTATAATGTTTGTCATGCTGGTACTGTTTTATAATGTATAATTGGCCAATTGTAGCATTCGGGATACGATTACGGGAGGGAGATGACATTACAAACGTAACCTGTGTACATGGAAGGGGGCACGACTCCATGATATGAGAACTGCGGTTCTGGTTATTACTGGTGAAAGTGCCAGGGGGTTACATAAATAATTATATGGTCCTGTGTACATGGAGGAGGGCTTAGCCCAGGGGAGTAATTACTCCGTAATGTGTCTCACTTCAGTAATGGTAGACCGTTATATATTATTGTGAAATGAATGTTACATGCTGATATGACAGTTGTGCATGTCTATTTAAAAATGAATGGATGATACTCATGTGGCATATTATTTATATGTAAGACATAAAGGAGATAAAATAGTGAAATGAGAGCCTAAGGCCGGTGGAGGCAACCGGAGTCATACTCAGCCTGTGGTTGGCTGATTCCGTTACTTTCCTTCTTTTTCAGGTACAAGTATCGGGGAGGGTCAAGTGTGAGGATTTCATATAGTAAATAAGTCGTATAAGATGTATAATTCAACTAAATAAAGTTTTAATTTTAATTCTTTTCAAATGTATTTACTTTATGGTATAGCCTTGTATTTTCCGGAAGGGAAATACGGCGGTGACGCCCTGTAATTCCGCTGCCATTATTAATAATAAAATGAATTATTTTGTGTTCCCTGTGTACTTGAATTTCGGGGCGTTACAAAAGATAGGGATAACCATAAATATAGAAAAAAAATCAATAAGAGAAAAAAATGTGTCTTAAAAAAATTAAAAACTAGATGTTAAGTTTAGTAACATTAAACATATGTTATTGACAGTACTTAGAAGAGATAATAATTAAAGAAATTGTTTAATGAACTTATGTTCTGTATAATAGTAATACAAGTTATTACTCTTGAGGTTATTATAAAAAAAAAATTGATATTAACGTTTATAAACCTAAAGAAGGTACTGTCGTACGTGACTTGTGGGGTGAGAACTTTTGATGATATAGAATGTGACCGTGTTAGGTTACACTGCTATTTTGAAATCAATCTAATTTTCTATAGTGTTTTACAACATTCCAAGCGACCATTCTATCTTTAAGATTTATACTCCTTACCTTCCACTCATTAAATCTAGGTGTTGGTCCCGTTATTCAAAAGTTTTTATATTCAAATTGTATCGCGTAGTACGGAAATTTTTAACTAGTTCAAGTTAATCCTTCAAGTATTTTTCAAACGTTTATTTTGTATGTAAATTTGTAACTTTAAAAAAAAATGAATTGAAATTAACTTTTAAATTTTGTTTTATTTGCCTTTGTGCGGTTCGTTTGATGTTAGGACTTGTTATTGGAGACGTCTAATAACCGGTTCAGCGTACACCTACTAACGCATAATATGAGTTGTCATTGAATTGGATTACTCGAATTCTTGTTCGCGACGAGAATTCCTTGTTTCCATTATATGAGACAAAACCATTTTTAATCACTTCATAAATAAGATTGACAGCCTTTTGGCAAAGTTAATTCATATTACTTTCTTGAGTTTTGAGAAACCGAAGTTTTAACTTTCTAATTTCTATTTTGAAGTTTCGGAACGAAACTTATTTTAAGGAGGGTAGAATGTAATACCCCAAATTTTAATGAAATTTGTATATCAAACAATATTTGTGTGGGGCCAATAAAAAAGACATTTATTAATAAAAGAGTTATTTTCATCTGATAATATATATACGAATGAATAAATTATGTTATTTTAACCTGAGACAAATTTAATATTTTTTTTAACAAAATTTCCATTTTAGGATATATAATGCAAATTTTTTTGTACAATATATCTATTGGTGTAAGACAATGTTAATAGAATCTAGAGACATTTTGATAATCATTCTCTCTTAAGAAATATATGTTCAAGTAAATATAGTTGAAATCAATATTGAATATAATAGAATCATCAATCTACTTAATATGGATAAGCATACACTCCTGAAAGGCGGCAGATAGATTTGAGCTACGATAGAAATCTTGAAATGCTTAGTAGCTAATTCTAGAAACTTAGTGCGCAAGAAACACGAGAAGCAAGATAGTATACGTAACTTCAACGAACCGACTCAATGCCTTATAAAAGGAACACAGCCGAAATGCAAAAACATAGAAAAGCAACGTGCATGAGAAGAGGTCATTCATGTACAAGTGCTATTTACAAACAAATAATATACTTAATTAGGTACGCATATCATTATAAGGTATGACTTCGGAACCCTTTGTCGTTATAACTATTTAGTTACCGTCTTATACATAAATAAAATAAGAGGATAGTATAAGGACTTGTTTATATTATTTTATTCGTAAGTTTTGTATTATAGCCGTTATAATGCTTGTATGGTTTTAGGACCTTTAGCGTATAAATTAATAATTTTAGATGACATTATAAATCATTGTTTATAAAAGTAAGGAGTGTAGGTTTCATATTATTGTTATATTACTACTCACATGTTATATTAATGTCCATTATATTATAATATTGTTATGTAATGTTGTTATGCTCGTTTTTTTATATAATGTACTTTTGGCCAATTGTAGCATTCGGGATACGATTACAGGAGAGGGATGACATTACAAATTTAACCTGTGTACATGGAAGGGAGCACGGCTCCATGATATGAGAACTGCGGTTCTGGTTATTACTGGTGAAAGTGCCAGGGGGTTACATAAATAATTATATGGTCATGTGTACATGGAGGAGGGCTTAGCCCAGGGGAGTAATTACTCCGTAATGTGTCTCACTTCAGTAATGGCAGACCGTTATCTATTATTGTGAAATGAATGTTACATGTTGATATGAGAGTTGTGCATGTCTATTTAAAAATGAATGGATGATACTCATGTGGCATATTATTTATATGTGAGACATAAAAAGAGATAAAATAGTGAAATGAGAGCCTAAGGCCGGTGGAGGCAACCGGAGTCATATATACTCAGCCTATGGTTGGCTGATTCCGTTACTTTCATTCTTTTTCAGGTACAAGTACCAGGGAGGGTCAAGTGTGAGGATTTCATATAGTAAATAAGCCGTATAAGATGTATAATTCAACTAAATAGAGTTTTTAGTTTTAATTTTTCAAGTGTATTTATATCTTTATTGTAACAGCCTTGTATTTTCCGAAGGGGAAATACGGCGATGACGCCTTATAATTCCGCTGCCATTATTAATAATAAAAAGAGCTATTTTGAGCTGCCTGTCTGTTTTTCGGGGCGTTACATTGATGCTTCTATTTGGCTTTTAAATTTGATGTTTAAACTTAATAAAAGTAGTTTTAGCTTTCATAAAAATGAATGTTTGGCTTGACTTGTGTTTATTAGATTAAAAAACACTCCTAGAAACCAGGCCAAAACACACTAAGACTGAGACCCGTACTAAAAGTAAGAAAGAAAAACGCAAAAGAAAAACACATAATGCAACCAAACCGGGGGCTTTTTTAAAATCTTCCGTAAGACCATCCCCAAGCAAGACCATGAGGGAGGTCATGACATTGTTGGATCACCTTAATTACATATTAAGAAGGAAATTAGCATGACCAAAGTCACCAATTGACCTAAAAGAGGTCACAAATTGACCTGAAAGAGGTCACAAAGAATGAAGATGACCCAATTGATGACCTCATACGTGTCCTACTCTTGTTTGTTACACGCAAATTAAAAGGACAGGTGACAGATTGTCTTCTCTCCATCTGCAAAAATGAAAAAAGAGCTAGTTAATACTAAATCAAATGAGAAATAAATGCTAAATCAAATTATAAAATAAATATGAGCATATAAAAAAATGCTATATTTTTTAATTGCCCATAAAATAAACTCAAATTTGATATGTTTTGAACCATTTTGAACACAAAAGAGTAGCAAACTAACTGTATAAATATCATTATATGCTAATGCAAATCAAATTAAATTAATTACCTCTAATAATGAAGGAGATAATGACAGTGGTGGCGATCTGGTACGAGACGGAAGACAATGATGGTGATGGTGAAGGTGAAGACGGTGACTGTGATGATGTTGGCCATGAAAAAGATGATGGTAGCAGATAAAAGTAGATGGTAATTTGGGGAAAGGGAAATTGGAAGGGTTTGGAGATGATTTGGTGAAGTTTAATTGAAATAATCATAGAGGTTGGGGTAGAGTAAAGAGTGTGTTAATTTGGGGATGAAATTGGGGGATGGTGATAGTATAGGTATAAGTTACTCCGTATATCATAAAAATTTGCAAAGATAATAATAATAATAACACAAATTCTCATTTCAGACGGACATTATCTGTCTTCAGCTTAAAACGGGCCAAAATATACCAAATTACCCCACTAGTTGCCTAGAAACTACCAAATTTTTTGTCTTTATTATTGCCACTTGTTATTATTTGACCCGTTTAAAGCAAGACTTACTACATTAAGACGGAAATATCCGTCTTAACCTTAAAACGGATCAAATAACATGTAATTAATGAAATCGTTTTAAAAATTTTAACATTGTTATTTAAAATTAATTTTTTTTATTTAAAGTACGAAATAATATTAAAATGTTTATTGTTTGGAATAGTTATTACTCTGTATATTATTAAAAGATTTACAAAATTAGAAAATTAAATTTAACTTTGTTAATAATTAGTAATTGAAAAAGTAAGAGAGAAGTTTTGGTGGGTAGAAAATGTGGAAAATGATTGAAAATGTTGGAAAGTAGAAAATAATTGAGTTGATGACCTAGGTTATGACTTTCTACTTGGAAGAGTGTAAATGGGTCAAGATTAATATGAAGTAATTAAGAGTAAAATAGGGGGTGACCTAATTAAGATGACATTTACTTGGAGATGGTCTACAAGCGGCTTGAAACATCACTTGTATCCAACATTAGCCTAAGACCATCCCCAAGCAAGGTCATGAGGGAGGTCATGACCTTGTTGGGGCAAGATAATCAAAGCTTAGCAACATAATTAGTATGACTCAAGGTTGGCAAAGGTCACTTGGTGACCTCTATTGAGTCAATTGATGACCTCTTTTGAGTCAATTAACCCACTTCATGACCTGATATGTGTCATGTTTTCATTGGCTCTACACAAACAAATGTCAGAAGTGACTTGCAAAGTTGATTAGTTTCCTCTTATTTCTGCAAAGTTGAAATGGTAATTAGTAAATAAATTAAATGAAATTGTAGATTAAATCCAAATAATAAAAAATCTAAGCATACAAAAAACAATCATATCTTTTGGTTATCTATCAAATGAACTCAATTTTGATATTTTTTAACCCACTTTCATTTTTTTAAACACACACACACACACACACACACACACACACACATATGTATATATATAGAATTAGGATCATGTGAGTCCACCCTATCTTTTTGAGTCTGTGAGTCCTAATATGAACCATTAGATCAAAGAGATCTAAGGGCTGATATAGTGCGCGGATAGTAAGGGTATATTCGTCATTTGACAACTTGATATATATATCTTACCTTCAATCAGCATTCATAATTTTTCATTCAATTTCTCTCTCTACTCTCTCTATCTCTCTCTCTCTCTTTCGTTTATTCAACATCCTGCATATCGTTGTGAATCAATTTTTTCTTCTCAAGGCTACACAATTTGATTTTATTCATCAACTAATAATCTCAATTCCAGGTACTAATTTAATCTCTTATTTTTGTCAGAAATCTTAAATTTATTCTTCTTTTAATTTTAATTATGTCACTTTTAGGTTATAATCGTGATTTGTAATTATAATTACGTTTTTCTTGTGCATTTGTTATTTATATTTCTATGTTCTTTTTGTTAATGTCTATAATGATGTTCTTTTTATGTATTAACCTAATTTATCATCTTTCTCTTTTAATTCGTTATTATTGAGTATGTTTTCTTTGAAATTTGAAAATTTATCAATTTTGCAATGAAGTATCACTACCTAAGGATTAGTTCATCATACCTTATATCGTTTTAAGTTTCTATTTACTTGTTTTCGTTTTAAATAATTTATGTGAATTAATATCACACTGTCTTCTTGAGAATATCACAGTCGTTTTAAATAATTTATGTGAATTAATATCACACAGTCTTCTTAAGAATATCACAATCTACACTATATTGTAATTTATGTGAATTAATATCGCACGACCTTCTTAAGAATATCACAATATGAACTATATTGTAATTTATGTGAATTAATATCATACGATCTTCTTAGGCATTAGTGTGTCACTGTTTATATTGTTTTTAGTTTTTATATACCTGTTATCGTTTTAAATAATTTATGTAATTTAGTATCACATGTTCTTCTTAAAAGTATCTCATGTTCTTCTTAAAAGTATCACAGTATGTACTATATTATACGGAGTAATACATTACATTTTTCATGATAAAACAATTGGTGTATGATTTCTCCTTCTTGTTTTTATTTTTTAATACATGTTATTGTTTAACTAATTAATGTAAATTAATATCATATGTTACTCTTAATAGTATCACAGTCTGAAATAAGATGTAGTACCTTATGGTTTAAATAATTAATATAAATTAGTATCACACATTATTCTTAATAGTATCACACGTTATTCTTAATAGTATCACAATCTGAAATATACTGTAATACATTACATTTTTGTATGCCAAAACCTTTTAGCTCAACCTCTTATGTAGATAATACTTCTACTATTGTTGTTACATTTGTTCCTACTCCACAATGTTTATGTCGTTGAGGGACAATGTTTGTGTCGACGATGGCCGAGGGTTTTACAATATTCATTTATGTTTCTTATATTTATATTTATGTATTTTCTTTTTGTATGAAAGATCCTAATTAAATGATGTTTTATTTTTGCGCAGATTTCTTCGCTCGCCAAGGTAGATTAAGACTTTTATGTGCATGCTGAAGAAGACTATAGTACATTATTAAATGAGCAAATCATATATATTTTAGTCATTTCTCTTATAAACAAAGACGAATCCTTTATTCTTAGATATTATTCAAAGTGGCTACAATTTTATATTCTTTTTTCTAGTTTTGATTGACATATGTTACTCCAACATATGAGATTTTATTATATTTTATAGGATTCGTTTGCAAATCAATAGTCACAATTTTATCAATGAAACTTGTATATAGAAGTTTGGTTAGAATTATGTTACTCTTGTAACTTTGATAAAGTAATCGAGTTTGATAGAAAAAAATATTAGAGTAACTCAATAACAATAGCATAGTTGTATCATGAATTGCCATTTTTTTTATTACGTTTTATAATTTTAATAAACAATATATATTTTTATAAGCATCACATGATATTGGAAACAACATCACGTGTTATAACAAACAAAATCACATGATGTGGATAATAGTATCACACAATTGGATTAACAATATCATATTGTGCCATTAACAATATTACACAGTTCCATTAATAATGTCACCATATGCCTTTAACAATCACAATATTTTAGTCTGAGTTTTTCAACCTGTTGATAGTGATGTACTAGAAGCATTAACAGAGAATATCCCACTTCACTAAAAACAATATCACAGTTATAAAGATCTTGTTTACCCTTCGCTTTTGGTATATTAAGAAACAATATCACAACATACAAGATACAATATCATTATTACTCTTAAACAATATCACAAAATACAAGCACCAATACTACTTTATGACAACTATATTAAATAACTTATCCTACCAACTTTACATCAATGAATTTTCAATTAAAGCGTTATGTCGATATATTCTTAGTAGTCCTTTGAGTTCCTTCCTTTTTCTCTACATGCAGCTCTACCTTTACCTTTACCTCTACCTCTACCTATAGCATTTACAACCACTTTTGTATCGCCTTTATTGTGTCTTGAGCATTTGTCCATTATCATCAGCATCATCAATTCATCATCGTCATCATCATCATCAACAACAACAACACCTTGTCCACAATCAGCTCCTCTATAAATAAATGCAAATAAGCCTCAGTTAGTATAATTTAGATCATTATTTACAGTAGGATAACAACATCAAATACCCACCCAACATACACTATCACTTTTGGTAGGTCAACAGTCAGCGTAAAACAAGTCACGATTTATGGACATTAAACAAAAAATGTAAAAACAAGAATGTAATCCAAGCTCAAGACTGAGTGAGTGAGACAACAACATCAACATGCTAACAAAAGGCAGCAAACAACTTTTTATCAATTCAACAACATCACTAATGCTACCCTTATTACACCCAAAAGAGTATGAGAGGAGCTATACAACAAAACAAAATCATTCATAATTTTAGGGAATACTACGTTAACAAGAATAATATCGACAAATGCTCACTCGAGGCGCTTTCTTGATTTTTCGCACATATAGGCAAAACTAGAAAACGAAGGAAGAAAAAAACTAAAAGAAAATGAAACAAGCAAACGATTTACAAGTCTTACTCGGAAAAATTTTACTACTATGACTAGATAATGTATGGCTTGATAGTTGAAACAAAACACCTCTTAAATGGATGATCAAATCAGTTTGTTTATAGGTAGTGGATAAAAGACAATCAACAAATAAAGTTAAGATAGGAAAGCAACACATGTACCCTGTATATATCAAATCCAATTGGATTTCAAGGAAAAGCATTAAATATTGGTGGAAGTACTTATGCATTCTCATCATTGGTGCCAACAATCTCATTTTTCATAGGCTTTGCATCAATTTTGATGTTGTAATACCTCTTGCCAACAACAAGAGCATCATTCCTCTCCGAGAGAACAAATTCAGTAGTTTCCTGGTAAAAGAGCCCAATCTAAAAACAATTAATATTGAAAGATGAATGTACCTGGGTGAGATTTGAGAGAAATCTAGTGATACTATTTAGTTGTAGTGATCAAATTAGCAAAGAATATAATACTTCACTAATATCACAACCATTAATAAAGAATATATAGCACAACATCACCACCATTAACAAATAACAACAAAGTCAAGCAAAATACCACATTTTCAATTTTGTGACTTTAAGACACAATATCAAAGTAAAATAGAATATCTCATACACTATCACAGTAAAAACAAATATTGAATTTGCTTTATAACTAACATGTAGATTTACATTACTCAATTAGTAAACACTATTTCAGATCCCTAATTTTCAAAATTAAACTATATTAAACCCTAATTTCATAGTTAAGCAAAGAAAAATCTAATAAACAACAACAACTACAATCGATGATACTAATTAGCTCAATATGTCGATATAATCACCAAAAAACGTCTAAAATAATGTATAACAAAGATATTTAGAATTTTAAAGCAGGAACATGAAACTATCACAAACCAATCGACTAAATTAATCAATTTGAACATATATATACAATAAAATCAAACAAAATCAACATGCATATCAATTTAATAATACATAAGTTGTACTAAATTCGCAGGAATTTAAAAAACGAGAAACGACTGTACCTGTTTTATTTTTGTAGACAAATCTAGTAAGATTATTCAATAGTGAAGGAATTAATGCAAAAAATCGTAATGCACTTGAATTCTAGTTGATAGTTTCCTATTTCAGTGAGGTTTTGTGGGATTTGTGAGGTTGAGAGAGTTTTGTTATTTTTTAGGGTTCTTTTGCGTTTGATTTCTAGAGAGAGAAAGAAAGATAGAATTGTGTGAGCATGAGGGAGTTTTGTTTGGTCTAGTTTGGCGCCTACGTGGCTCAATCTCAGCACTCCATATTTTTTAGATCGGACGGCTGTTGTTAGGACTCACGGACTCAAATATATGAGTGGACTCACCGGATCTTACCTCTCTCTCTCTCTATATATATATATATATATATAGGGTCAGGATCCGATGAGAATCACTAACATAATGAGAACCGTGAGAACTCTCACTAAATCTCCACCAAATCTTGTTTCGAAAGTTTTGTTGGATCATTTACCATTAGTTTAATTTATTCAATCAAAATATTTGCAGTAACCGACCAAAATTTATTGATTATATTAAAAAAAATATGTACTT
>JAIUZE010001628.1:58220-80129 GCA_022085475.1 Heliosperma pusillum
CCATTGAGCTTTCGATATTTTCAGTATTGCTCGGTTTTGATTGAAGTTACATCATATTCACTTGAAGTTAAGTTATATATACTTGACTCTAATTATTTTATTTAGTCATATATATGAAATTACTCATATAACTGAAGTTATAAAGTACAAACCAAAGTTTATTTGAAGTTACACTATATTTGAATTGAAGTTTCACCATAATGACTTACATCATAAAGTACAAATTGAAATTTATTTGAATTTATATCATGTCATACTTAAGTTTACACCATGTCTGAATTGAAGTTAGATTATATCTTACTTGAAGTCACCGCATAGCTAGTTGAAGTTATAAAGTACAAATTGAAAGTTATCTGAAGTTATAACATACCAACTTGAAGTTACACCTTTTCTGAATTGAAATTACACTATATATGATATGAAGTTACATTGCATTAAAAAAAAGACAACAAACTCACATAATTCTTCATAAAACGCTCCGTAAATCTCTATCTTGATTGCGATTAATGCGAAAAAAACCTAAATTTAGTATTTTTTTCGAGGTTGTCACAATGGTAATGTTTTCGTATTTAACGTTTTGAATTTTCAATACTACTCAGTTTTATTTTAAGTTACACCCTATATAGATGAAGTTACATCATATTCCAATTTGATTTAATTATACATTTAGTTATATATTTGAAGTTACTCATATTATTGGAGTTATTTATTTAATTATTCATATATTTGAAGTTACTCATATAATTAGAGTTATAAAGTATTCATTGGAATTTATTTGAAATTACATCATATCTGACTTGAAATTGCACCATGTCTAAATTGAAGTTACACTATATCTGATTTGAAGTTACACTAAGTCATTTGAAATTATAAGATACAAATTGAAGTTATTTGAAATTATACCACATCTGACTTGAAGTTACACCATGTCTAAACTGAAGTTACACTATAATCGATTTGAAGTTACACTAAAGTCACTTAAAGTTATAAGGTACAAATTGAAGTTTATTTGAAATTACACCATATCTGACATGAAGTTACATCATGTATAAATTGAAGCTACACTATGTGTTTCTTAAAGTTACATTATAGTCATTTGAAGTTATAAGGTACAAATTGACGTTTATTTGAAATTACACCATATGACTTGGAGTTACACCATGTCTGAATTGAAGTTACAATATATTTGACTTAAAGTTAAAAAATGGTTATGTGGAGCTTTATAGAACAAATTGAAGTTATTTGAAATTACATCATACCCGACTTAAAGTTACATCATGTTTGAATTGAAGCTACATCTTTTAGAAAAGCGACATGATATCACTTAAAGTTACACATTTAAAATTTAAGTTACACCCTTTAAAACTGAAGTTACACAGAACCTATTCTAAAGTTATAATAAAGTTACACAAAATATATTTTACACTACATAAGCTCAAAGTTA
The DNA here is from genome assembly GCA_022085475.1 of Heliosperma pusillum. Lineage (NCBI taxonomy): Eukaryota > Viridiplantae > Streptophyta > Magnoliopsida > Caryophyllales > Caryophyllaceae > Heliosperma > Heliosperma pusillum. The sequence goes on from JAIUZE010001628.1 coordinate 59,665, forward strand.
CACGAATTGCTAATTAAAGTTACACAAATCAGGCTTGAAGTTACACTGGCTGTTAAATAGAGTTACATAAAAACTATTTGAAGTTTACGATCCTTTTTCTCATCATTATCATCATCTCCACCTTCATTAAAAAAAACTGCAATTAACAATTAAAAAACGCAGATATGATAAAAAGAAATCAATCATACAAATTAATACACTATATTTCAACTATTATAAGAAAAACAATTAAAGTTACACAAAATTCATTTAAAGTTACACACTCTAAATACTGAAATTACAAATTGTACAATTGAAGTTACATACGCCAATATTTGAATTTACACATTATATAGTTGAAGTTAGACATTGTATATTTAAAGTTACACACTCTAAACATTAAAGTTACACATAATAAACTTAACTCACTATAATATTTTTTCGTTCTCATGCTGCCATTTTCATTTCAACATTCAAATATTGGTTTTGAAATCTAAATTTCATTTCCGCGTAAAATAAAAATGGTTTCGTAAAAGGCTCCGTAAAATTTCATCCGGACTCCGATTAATGCGAAAGAAAATGCTAAATTATTATTTTTTCGAGCCCGTCGTAATGGTAATATTTTCGTACACTATTTAGTTTTTGGAATTTTCAAAAATGCAATGATTCCAACAAGATCCAACAAAAAAATCACAAGAAACAACAAATACCTAACCAACGATTCCAACAAGACAAAAAAAAAGTTCACAAGAAACAAACACATAAACCACAAATTTTCATTATAAACAAGTAATTTAGACAAAACCCAACTGAGTTTCGACTAACACTGAGCAGTAATTAATATTTAGAAAAATTTCGTATACAAAAGTATCACCATTGCGACGGGCTCGAAAAAATAATAAAGTTAGGCTTTTGTTTCGCCTTAATCGGAGTCTGTATGAAAATTTACAAAGCGTTTTACAAAATCGCTTTTATTTTATGCGGAAATTGTAAAACAAAAAAAAACCAGAAATTACATAATATGAATAACAAACACGAGATTTTAATGAAGAGAAAGAAGATTACTTACCAAAATTTTGTTCAAACCTCATAAAATTACAAACGAATGCAAATAAAGAAACAAAATTAAGGAAGAAGATGGTGAAATAGGAGAGAAAAACATGAAAGAGAGTATTCATAAAAGTAATCAGATTTCCAAAATCAAATTTGTGTTTGATGAGAGAGGGAGGAAAGGGATATAGGTGAGAGGTGCATGTGAAATTGATCATGCTATGAGAGCTAAGGAGAGAGGTAATTAGAGCTAGTATTATTTTAACAGGAAATGTGTGCTTTTTGGATAAACTCTAAGCCATTAATCTTCATGATCCAATGGCTTATAATAGGACTCATGGACTCAACTTATCGAAGAGGACTCACTTGATCTCAACTACTATATTATATATATAGATATATCTATAGGCAAGATCCGGTGAGTCCACCTAATTAATTGGGTCCGTGAGTCCCGTAACAATATCACGTACAACACATAACAATATCAGGCGTAAAACTTGACACGTGGATCCTATTATTCACCCACACAAAACCAGTAAAAAAAATAGCCTTCTTACGCAAGTCATAGAACTTTCTCTCTCTACAATTTCAAAACAAACTCAACCGTCATATACTTTCACTCACTCTCTCTCTTTAAAATCGAACAAATCCACGCGAAATATCAACGATTCAACTCAACTTCGTCTGGAATTACACTTAATTCACCAATTTTAGTGTTGTTTTGGACAAAATCGTTGAGGTATTTTCTATTTTCCTTTTTTTCTGCTGTTTTTTTTTATTTTAGTTGATTTTCGAGCACTATTATAGTGTAATTTGTTCGAAATCACTTGATGCATGTTGATCTTGTGCCACAATTGTTGTATAAGTAGTGAAAAAGTTAATTAATCGATAAATAGTAGAGAAAATTGACTTTCTAAATGTGTTACATTCATGTTCTTGCTTTGAAATTGAAATTATTTTAGTTAGCCATCATTATTTCGACATTTTGAAGTAAAATTAGGTTTAATTTTGTAAAAATAAGTTTTAGTTGCAGGAATTAGGTTTTTTAATTGTGTAATTCTGGAAATTAGGGTTTACTAGTACGAAATTGATATTGTTTGAGAATGTAATTGATAAATTGAGAGTTAGTAATGTAGATATTCATCTTGGCTGTAATATTGTTGTTGAAAGTGATATTCATGTTTAAGAGTAAAAAATGGTGTGATATTGTTGTTCGTTTGATGTTGTATTGAATTTGTAATTGTATTACTGCAATAGTGTTACATTCATGTTCTTGTTTTCCAAAATATATTGTAGTTAAATGTAAGCGTGGAGTCATTTGATATTTTTTTATTTTGATACCGTGATATTGTTACTATAGTGTTATGATATTGTCATTCGTTTTGTGTGATATTGTTGTTTACATGTTTTCATATTGTAATACTGTGAATATGAAATTGTAAAATAGTTATTTGTATATTGTAATTTAATCTTTGATATTTGGTGATATTAATGCAGTTATTAAGTAACATGAAGTTGACAATTAAAAATCCAAAGATGCCTCTAAAAAAGGGGATGCAGCTGAAGAAACATTAGTCGTAATGCAGAAGAAACTTATCAGTAAACAAAACAAACCAAAGACGAAAAAGAGGCCGCTAGAAGAAAATGTTGACACTGAAGAAACATCACCGAAGAAGTTGAAGAGTTCTAATAAAAAGAAAAGTAATGGTGATGAGAATAAGAAAATGGCGACACTAAAACCAGTAGTAGATGACAAAATGGCGACAAATAAACTTCAAACGAAGTGTCGACCAGGGCAGTTGGTGGAGTTGATTAATGGCCTCAGTAAAGAACAAAAAGAAGTTGTTAGGGAGATTGGATTTGGTGGTTTGCTGCAGTTAAAGGTGACAAAGTTACCACATGGCATCCTGCCTTAGATTTTAAAGGCATTTGACTACACATGCAATATGTTTAAGTTGAAGAAGACGGAGTTTATAATTACAAAAGATGATGTGCATGATATCTTTCTGCTGCCTCGAGGAGGAAATCAGGCCGTGCTTGCGCAAACGGGTAACACCGTTTCTGTGACGAACAACAGACTGAAAAAGGAATGGAGGTTGAGGTTTGGCATGCAAAATAGTTCAGATCCAATTACGGTGAAACGTGTCTTTGAAACACTGCGTGGGAGTAACGATTCTGGAGACGAATTCAAGAAACTGTTTGTTTTGTTCAGCGTGTCAGTTTTCCTGGCACCAACTTCTAATAAAACAATAGACTTGAAGTTGGTAAGAGCTGTCGCTAATATTGAGAACATCCGGGCTTATGACTGGTATGCTTATATTTTCAGAGAGATGGTTAATAGTGTAAAGGTATTTAAACAGGGTGGAAAGTCAATTGTCAGCGGTTGGATATTGGTTGTAATGCTGGCGTATTTCCATCGCTTTAATTTCAAAGGAGATGTTATGGGACACACGTTACCTCTTATAAGCCACTGGGATGATGAGAAGTTGACAAAAAGGGTGCAGGATGAGAAGAAGACAGGATCGTAGGGTAATGCGCCATTGTCAAAGATTGACTACCCAATCAGTCTACAACAACAAGGTCAGAAAAATAAACAAGTTCTTTATTTTTAATGTACTTAAGTTTAAATAAGTTTTGAATCAGTACCAATATATCATATATTTTTCAGATACACCAGAGGCGGTGAGAGGTACGCAAAATTCAGATAAGGGACTTGATGAAGAACTTGAAGAAGAAGTTGATGAAGAATTTGAATCGAAAGAAGGGTACTTGATGGTAAAGCTGCCAAAAGGGGTTGAAAGCGATAAACAGATTAAAGCTCGGTCGATTGATGTAAGCTCTCGTTACTTGTGGTTTTTCAGTTACAACAAATTTAAAATATGTGCCTCCTAGCTTAGTAAGATAATTTCTATTGTTATATAGGATGCTACTGCTTAAAGATTGTTGTGATATTGTTTCTAAAATAGTATTATATTGTTGTGATATTGCTGTGATATTGTTGTGATATTGCTGTGATATTGCTGTAATATAGCTGTGATACTATTCTAATATTGCTCTGATATTAATGTGATATTGTTGTGATATTCAATAAAGCTTAATATATTTATCTTTGGATATGGCAGGGAGCTCATGAAATATATTTATGTATGAAGAGGGATAATGAGTTGTTCATCTCAAAATACGTAAATAATATGAATAAGCTCGGTAAAATGAAACCAAAAAAAATAAATGATGAGCCAAGTACATCTGTACATGATGAAGCAACGGAAGACAGCGATGCTGAAGAAGTGGTTGTTAACAATGAGGAAAATCCATCGGCAAAGCAAGCTCCAACTTCTGCTCCAGCTCCTTCTCTGTCCCAAACACAACCTGCATTTAGAGATCCTGACTACCACACCTTTATTGATGGTTTAGTAGTTAGGTCGTATGAGAAGGAGAAAGCAAAAAGAGGGCTGCCTATGTTTGATATTTGGACTAATAAGTTAAAAATTCAGTACAAAGAATTGAAAAAAAAATATGGAGGATGTTTCGACAGAGATCTTTTGAGCGACGACGATTTGGACTTCGCTGATGAAGAAAATGATGAGGAAGTTGATGTGACTAACTTGAACAGTGATGATGGCGGAGAAGCTGAAAAGCGGAATGATGAGGAGGAATGTTTTGATGATTTTGTGACAAATATAGTTTTAGAAGTTACTTCTAATATTGAGCACATGTATGAGGATACAAATGTTGTCAATAAAAAGGATGACATTGAATCAAATGTTCCAGATGAGGGAAATCAAAATAGGGTTTTCGATGATGGTAAATCGGATGATAGTAACATTTCTGCACAGAGATGCATTAATAAGTATTTATTGCACTCTTTTGTAATACCAGCTTCAGCAGGTATAGTACCCTATCATTTGGGGTGTACCTTGGACTGTGGTTTGCCGAACGAGGACTTGCCAATAGTCTCGGAATTTATGTTGAAAAATGAGCTTTTTTTTTGCACCGGTCATGCAGCTTAGGAAGGAGGTGATGGATTATTGCTTCCTAAATGATTATCGGTTTGATAAGACGTAAGTTTATCTTATAGCTCTTTTTTTATAAAAATGTGAATACATGAAATATTGCGCCCTATAGTACTGTTGAAAAACTAATCTTATCATCTGCCAAAGAGAAATTGTTTGCAACTTCGGAGTTTTCCATAACACAACGAAGAAAGACATTGAAAGTTTGTTGCCTAATACAATGATAGAAGCAATTGTGATCGAATCGTGGGCCATAATGCTAAATAAAATGCAAATGGTGTGGGAAATCGGTATTACCACAAAACAATTATAATAGGATTATAACGAAAAGTAATAATTTGATAATGCTAGTCATAAACGAAAACATGAATAAGAGTAGAGATTTAGAAATCAACCTCCGGTCCTAGCAATTGGCGTAAAGAACAGAGATATCAAAGTAGATATCCTCCTAATCGTTGCACCCAAGATGCTCCGAGAAATACCCTTTTCTTTGGCTAGAAAGTAAACCTTTTACACGATCTCACTGTTGAGAAGAAGGTTTTGTGTTTTGTCAAAAGTTACTGTTAACTTTTGTCTCTGTGTGAATGATAGAGAGGCTGTGTGAGAGAGAGATGAATTAGGTTAGAATTTTCTACTGCTTTCCTTACTCTTCCTCACGGCACACACATAGGTTTATATGAGGAGATTTAGTCTCTTCCAATAACTACCCATTGACCCGAAAACCCGAGTGTATCTGGATATTGTGTTTCGGTCATTTTAGCTTCCAATATAATGTAATATATTATAATCATCATGTCAAGGACCGACATTATAATCCATCATTAATTATAAATATCCGTATATTTATAATTTGCCAATTAATTATAACAGTTTATGTTTAATTAGCTTACATTATATACAACAATTAAATATAACTTTTTATATTCAATTTTACGAATTACAATTAATTCGTCTCAGCTAACTTTATTTAATCGTTATTAAATAATCGTCTCATCATCACATTGACTAACCTTTTAGTCAAATACACTGACTAACCTTTTAGTCATATATTAGGGCATCAATATGATTATTTTCTCAAATAATCACATCTCTCAAAACACATCCTTTAGGTGTGACTTTTAGGGACCAGTTGATCACCGCCATCTGTATGACAATAACGTCAAACTTATCTAGCAAGCCAACCGTTATTGATAAACGTTAATCAACTGATTATTATACAAAGTATACCCTGTGAACCTACAGAGATTTATTTATGTTATTTCACTAACTGTGGAGGACACTAGCTCCAACAAATGGCAGGAAGTGGCAGTACAAGACCGCGAAGGATTTTCTTTGGCATTGCACACTCAGTATGTCCAATATAAACTTCATATGTTTACATGTTATATAATTGATAAAGTAAAAATGATAGTTTGCGCTTAAAAACAAACAGATTGTTGTAGAGAAGATAATAGATATAGACCACGATGATGAGGATGATGGTGAGATGAAGAAATATAAGGCCAAAGTCTTTAGTACATGGGATACGTGGTCATGGATTTATGATGAACCACTTAATTTGAATGCTGAAATGGTAAGAAATTTAAAATATTTTCAATTGTGATATTGCATTGTATATAGTACCATGTGATATTGATTTTTTTTTAAATAAAATTGTTTATAGTACCATGTGATATTGATTTTTTTTTAAATAAAATTGTAGGTGTTCGTACCTTTACTTTATGAACAACATTACTTCTGCGTGTGTATTGACTTTGTGAGGGAAAAATTGTTCTACCTGGACAACAGATGTTATGATGATTTTAATGAAACGACGTTTGCATACATGACTGATGTTGTTGTAAGTTCAAGATTTAATATAAAAGTAATCAATTTATCATCTCGTTAGATAATCATGAAATTGACTAGTTGTTTACAAACACAAACAGGCAAATACATATGCCGAGTACCTTGTCAGCAAAGGCACTGAAAATGCTGTAAAGGTAAAGGAATTCATGATGATAAATGTGCCCTTTGATTGGCAAACTCGGGAGCAGGACCTGGACTGTGGAGTATTCATGATGTTTCACATGAAATTTTTTTATGGTGATATTTTTGATTGTGAATTATACAACGTCCAGAAGAGAGACTTATATAGGGGAGAGGTAGCAGCGACACTCATCTTGAGTGATTTTAATGGAAATAGGAGTGAGGTTCTGGAGAGGGTAACAAGACATAATGAGATGAAAGGTAAATTGTTACCTAAATTGCTGTCAAAAAGAAAAAGACGAAAGGAAGAGTTGGGGTAAAGAATGTTCAGACCCCAGATTCGAAAATCAAAGGTTACAATTTTTATCTCAACCTTGTATGATAACATCAATTTATTAAGAATACACTATATATTGAATAACATAATCTATTTTCTAGACATGGTGGAAGATGGTTCTGCCAGTGTCGTGGGCAGCAGTAGGCGGGGAAAGCAGTGGCGGACCCAGGAGCTTACGAATGGGAGTGCACAAATCCAAAAAAAAAATTGCGAACAATAAATGATAAAAATAAGTCATTGGCACGCATTACAGAGTAATCAATGATAACTATTTGTGTACGATGGTTCTACGACCAGACGACAAAAAAGTCTCCTTTTTATGATAAATATTGACCATTTTATATTAAAAAGGAGTCATTTTTAAATATTATTTACTTTACAATAATAAATAGTGGTCACTTTTTATGCATCACACTATTTGATCGTCGTATAGACGTATAATATAAATTGCATAGTAAATATAATATCAATTATATTATGCTTTATAGGAGATTAACTTGACAATGGAGGAAGATGAAGATGAAGATGAAGCTTTATGTGCCTTTATGTGAGAATTTCAAAAAAGGCAATGATAATGCGACCCTTTTTGTTGGATTTCACTTAAATACAAGCTAATATATGAGTATTTTACTTTTTTCACCTTAAAAGCTAAAATTCTAAGCAAAGACAAGAAAATATGATGTCAATTGAAATTTTTGAAATGAGGATTACTAATATCTATAATTGAGAATGCGCATATATAGTGAAAGTAGTATGAAATTAACAATTAATTAATATTTACGATATAGCAATAGTGGTTCTTAATCTTGGGTTTGTTACCAAGAACTCAAATTAAAAAGTTCATCAATTGCAGCAAAAAGTTCGTTCTTAATTTTAAGAACTGAGTTCTAAAATAAGAACTCAGTTTGTTTATCATGGGAATTTGGAAACCAATAAATATAGGTTTGAAAATTGTGAGACCAATTAAATATTTTATATTTTCCATCTAAGAATTTTATATAATAGTCATCTATTGTGTATAAAAGTTTTTATATATTTAAATTTGTGGAATATGACATGGCACATGAAGAACTTTATATAAAGTTTTTCTATACTATTGCTTAGTGAAGCCAAAATTTAAAATCTAGATTAAAATTTAAGCTTTGGAAATTGGGGTTTTTTGGGGATGGGTGTTTAGAAATGAGTAGGTGGGGAATCGGATTTTTCGAACCTAAGAAAATCGAAAGGGTACTTGGTAGTGTTAATTGTTCAGACATCATGGAAAAAAAGAATTGGAAAAAGGAGTGCAGTGAGGCTCGAACCTGGGTAGCTGGTAGTGCAGTGTTCAAAAAGAATTAGAAAAAGGAGTGGAGTGAGGCTCGAACCCAGGTAGTGAGAAAGGAGGAGGTTGCTTTTAACCACTGAGCCACTACACTTGCACATACTTCTATTGCACCAAAATATTAAATATACTTGTTTCCATTTTTTCTAAAAAAAAAAAAAAAATCCAGAAATCTCGGGGTGCGCACGTGCGGTGCTGTGCGCACCCCCCGGTCCGCCACTGGGGGAAAGTCAGATGGGCTTGGATGCACGTTCAACTGTGGTATGGCAGATGATAAAGTACTTCTTGTTTCCAAGTTTATGAGGTCTAACCAAACACTCTTTTCTAAAATGTTGAGTACGAGGAAAGAAGTGCTAGACTACTGCCTATTGGACGACCACAATTTATCATTAGAGTATGATTTTTCTACATCTCTGACAGGCTTGAAAAAATTATAGTATATTTTTGTCTGTGATACTTATTGGTTAGCGTTGTGATACTGTGGTTAGAAAGGTGTGATATTGTTATGACAAGACATTATTACTCCATCCTAGTTTACTCTATTTGTTTGCTCCATCCTAGTTTTCTTAATGTTTGAATTTTGTTATTTATTTATGTTTGCAACAGCGAGGTTGTTGTCGTCTTTGGCGATGGTCGATCACTTACCAGAGGGGATATTTTGTCCTTGCGTCCAACTGTGCCTGTCAATACTGTCGTGATTGAATGTTTGACACTTATTTTGAACCACATTGAGCACACAGAAAAAAGTGAAACAAGTTTAATGTTTTTTGGAATTGGGCACATGGTAAGACATTGTATTAAGTTTTATGTATGTGTATTCAGACTTTAGAAAGGAGGAATAACTCATCTAAAAAAAACTTGTTACATTTTTTTATACAACAGGATGTTATACACAGTTTGATTGAACATGAAGGAAAAGGGGATGAAAACAAGGATCAGAATATACAAAAGCTTTTTGACACATGGGATGAATTTGTATCAAAGAACACAGTTCCCTGCAACTGGAAAACAGATCTTATTTTTGTGCCGATGGTATGGGAAGATCATTATTTCTGTGTTTGTATAAATTTCACTAGCGAGATGGTTGAAGTGCTGGACAATACAAAGTATGACCAATGGAAGGAAATAATTATATACAAGGTTGCAGATTTATTGGTATGGTTTACTGATACTTCTGAATTGGTTATGAAATTGTCACTGACAGTATGTTGAGTAATTGTTTGATTATGAAATTGTCATTAATCATTTCGTTTAATTTTGTAGGCTTGTCATATGAGTGACTACTTGGAAGGTAAGGGTGATGAAAGAGCGGTAGAGTTAGTTGGATTTCCAGTTGTGCACATCAAATTCAATTGGCAAACTTATGAGGAAAACAATGTTGAATCTGGAAATTTCTTAATGATGCACATGATTCGGTATGAGGGAGATATTTTTGAGGCTGACCTGAAGTCGAAAGTGTATAGGCGCTACTACTGGGCAGAAATGGCAGCGGCGTTGCTTTTAGCTGACATAAATGAGGAGAGGGCGAATTTGATTGACAGGGTTAAAGAATTCAGTGTCACTAAAGACGAAATTTGGAAAGAAGTGAAGCCAAAGAGAGGAAAGACTGGAACTGTAAAGGAAAAGAAGGGTGTAGCTGAAGAGGAGGTTGATAAAGTAGATAGTTTCACAAAGGAGAAGGAGGATACTATCGAGATGACAAGGATTAACACTGAAATACCTGGACTTCATAACCCCCTAGACAATATCACACAATACAAGGGGATATTGACGATGGACAACCAAAAAGAGTCTTTAAACGCTACAAGAGGCCTGCACACAGTAGGGGTAGAGGTCAGAGTAGAGGTCGTGGTAGAGGAAGAAACTATTCTCAGTAGTTAGATTGCCTTGACAATGATCTTTTATGTAATGTAATAGTGAAACTATTAGTGACACTCTTATTTTGTGATATTGTTTGGGATTCTGAATGATATGGTATCTGATATGTAGTGTTATCGTAAAATGTTGGTGACTAGCAGAAGTGACATATTTTAATGTGATATTGTTATGCATGTAATGTGATATTGTTGTGTTTAAAGTGTGATATTCTATCTTTATGCTTCCAGTATTGGAACAATATTTTGATATTGTAGACAAGGATGAGGGTAAACTTGTTGACAAAGTAACATTGTTTGATGTAACATTTGTGATATTGTTTGATATAACATGTGATATTGGTGTATCATTAGTGTGATATTGTATATATGAGAGTAAGAAATATGAGGTAAATATATTAAAGAAAGATGGAGAAACATAAATTCTTTATTTAACAAATTGAAGAAAATGGAAAAACGTTACACAAATATAACTACTGTGGTATTTCTCTGACAATATAAAGAGTATACGATGGAAACGATTTGGATCAATATTCTAAGAATGAACAAATTGTGTTTGCTTAATTTCTTAATTGAAGATAAATGAAAACAAAAATCCTATTTGCTTAAGTGAAGCTGTACTATGGACGTCATCAGCATGCACCCCGTACTCTTAAAGAATATCCGAGAGGGGAGAAATCTGCAAAAGGAAAGGAAAGACAAAAACATCTTAGTATCATATTTATAAATGTGAAATTGGTACAACTACTACTATTGTTAAGTTATGTGATATTGTATTATAGGACATGTGATATTATTTACGTGGAACTGTGATGTTGTTAAAACAGGTGCGTCTTAATTGTTGAACAAAAAACATGAACTTAAATAGAAATTAATGAAGCATCGGAGAAAAAGGTAATTTAAAATAATATATTGAAACATATGAGCATGGGGCAACGAAAATAACTAACCTCAGAGGCATTATCAGTAGAATGATGTGAAGTTGGATCATCAGAAGAAGAATTCGGACAGTTACGTTTATCATGATGTGCCATTTGTTTACAATTATTGCAGAACCTTTTCGGCTTTTGTGCCTTTGCAATGCATTGTTGTTTCTTAGAGGTCAACCTCTTCCCACTTCCCTTGTTTTTTGATTCCACAGGTGGTAATATATGTAGCTCAGTTGAAGACTTACACCCGAGAAGCATCTCTAACTCTTGTTGTTTCGTCATTGTTTCAGAAACTGGCTGCAATTTATGTTTAAATGTCTTCAGCAGATCAGTGAGCTCGATTACTTTAATTGCAGGTTCGGGTTGAGATTTTAAAAGAGTCAAGATGGAGTAGAACTCTGACCAAACAGTTGAAACATGCATCTTGAGCACATCCGATGAATCAAAGTCGTCCATCAACTGCCCATGAACATCATAAAGAGGCATTTCTTGGTATTCTTTATCCACCTACTAAGAAGATACTTATCAGGTATCTTTTTCACCCCTTTACCTGAGAAGATCCATATAATGTGTTTGCAGATGTAGCCTTTTCTCTCAAACATCTTGCAAAAACATTGTGCATCAAATGTTGTAGGATTAAATGCTACTGTGTAGGTCTTACACAATATGGAGTCTTCAACATCAAGGAACCTTGTAGTGGCATCCCTTGAACAATCTCCAGCACTACATGAATGCAAAGAATCGATACACTGTTGTTGGAATTCGTAAAACAGTGAGTGTGTGTATACAGTGGACGCGTGAATCTCTAGGTGAAGAAGGGTTTTGGTTTGAGGTAGCGAGTGGTCACTATCTCTATCAAGAGATTTTTGAGTATACCGTTGCTGATCCATAGCACTCTGAAAGCGCATCAAAAACTCCACAAGGGTGCCGCGAGGGTTCTCGAACCGCTTGAAGAAACTGTTTTCGCTCTCAGACCGTTGGGTTGTTCTTAAAAGACAACCTAAAGGAATGTCGCGATAATAAGCGGGCATCCACCTTTTACGAATAGGAAACATATACCTCAGCCATCCATTTTCTCCCATATCAAACCCATTGATCAAAGCAGACCACCTCTCTTCGAAGTCACAAGGCTCTAGGTCAGAATCCCAAACAACAGAATTCAATTTGCTTACAAAGTCAGTCTCCTTAAACACAGTTGTGCCTACCTTTTCAGGTAACTTGTGCATGATGTGCCACATGCAAAACCGATGGGCAACTGTCTTAAAAACAGAAGGAACTGCAATTTTCATAGCAGGGCATTGATCCGTAAAGAAACAATGGGGTTCCTTGCCACCCATAACATCTAAGAATTTCTCAAAAATCCATTTAAAATTCAGTTCATTCTCATTAGACATTAGGGAAGCACCAAAGGTGACTGACTTCTTGTGATGGTCAACGCCAGTAAAAGGAGAAAAAATCATGTTGTACCTGATAGATAAAAAATAGTTGAGTTAACTAACAAAATATAACATGTGATTTTTGCGGATGATACAATATCACATTGTATGTCTAATAATATGACACCTATCCTTTTACAATATCACATATTCTACAAAAATATTATTACTGATTGATGACAATATCATAACTATGTTGGAAAAAATCACAACTAATGAAGTTAATCTGCCATAATTTCTACTGATTAACAGTCAAGATTTAAAATATAAGATTATACCTGTTAGTTGAATAGGTTGGATCAAAGGTGAACGCCTCACCATATAGGGAGTAATTACGACGTGCTTCTGAATCAGCCCAAAAAACACGAAACAAGCACTGATCCTCATCCACATCATAGGCATAATAAAAGTCTTCCTTAGTTTCTGAAAGTTCTTGAAACTGATTTATAAACATTTGCGCATCCTGCTGCCCTATAAAGCACTTGATTTCCCTTCCAAAATTCTTAAAATCAGTCAAAGAAGCACCAACATTCTGATACCCATTAACATATTCCTTATAAGCCCTGAAAGTAGTAGTTGGGCCTATATTGATCTTGCAATTTTCAATGATTGTTTGTTTTTGGTGTAGAGTCAGTTTCCTTGACATTTTCTGAAATTCTTTAAACTTAAGGGGACAAAGTAGGTGATTATGGGAAGCATGAAACTGAACAACAGAAAAGAATGGAACTTCAACCTCGTCGATTGTTATGAGGATATATTTGAAGTAAACTCTGGCTTTACAACCGATCCTAGTGATCTTAGTCTTCTTCGGATTATATGCCTTGCCCTTTCTCTCCGGTTCTTCACCAGTTGGCGGCAAAACTGCCTGCTTAGAGTCCCGGAAGCCTTCCCGGTTACACACAATCAGTTTTGACTTTATGTCACCATTACGACGAAACCTTTTAGTTGAAGACAACCTTGGCTCAAATCCGCATGCTATTGCATAAGACTCGTAAAATTGGACACATTCCTCAATTGAACAAAAGAGTTGACCTAGTGCAGGTGTACATTGAGGGGGAACATTCCTCACCCACTCCTCCGAACCTCCATGGGTCACCGTCATAGAAAGGTGATTCCCAGCATGCACATTATAATCTTGTAGGCATTGTGGAGTAGAAACAGACTCAACAGAAGAATTAGAGGTGTTATCAACAGTAGAGGTTAAGGCAATATCACCTAGCATGAAAAGTAATTTGAGTTACAACGTTGTGCAGGATATGATACTCTGTTAAATAACATGTGATACTGTTAAGAGTAAAGTGTGATACTGAAGATAGGTAAGGGTCTAAACGAGAAGATAGAACACAATAATTCAATACGTGATATTGTTAACAGTAGTATGTGATACTAAATCAAATAATTTAATAAAACACTGACAAGTATCTACATTAATAAAATAAAACAAAAGTAACACATGCAGTAAGTTGAAAGGTGTAAAACTCAATAGAATAGATTATAACCATAAATTGATGTTAATTACGTAGCAAAAGAGATAATACATGATTTTGAATATAAAGACAAGTATAGAAAGAGAGAGAAAAATAGTAAATGAAGAAGAAAACAGAATACATGAATAAGAAGCATGAAAATAAAAGGAAAGCATGAAAATAAAAGGAATACATGCAGTAAAACATAGTTAAAAACATGAAATTCAAATTGATAACAACAATACATTAAATCAAAAAACATGAAATTAAGTACAGAAAAAAGGAAGATTAAAATATAAGTAAGAACATATAAATAAGAAGCATGAAATTAAAATTGATAAATCAAAAGGAAAGGAAATTATACCTGACATTGAAACTGCTAGAAGAATTGAAGGAAACAAAATTGTTTATCTTGATTCAGAAGAACGAATTAGACGAAGAAAGTAATAGGTTGAAGGAAATTAGGTCTGGAGCTGAAGATCGACGAAGAGAATCAATGAAGCGCGGAAGAAGATGGAAGTCGCGGGAGAGAAGAAAGGTGCTCGGAAGAGAGAGGTAAGAGAGAGAAAGTAATAGTGAAATTATGAATTTGGGACAGAATATGAAGGTATATATAGGAACACATGAAAAGACGAAAATACCCCTGGTATACCGCGCTGATCTCAGCCATTAGATCTCCTTGATCTAATGGTTGAGATTGGGACTCATGGACTCAAATAGTTAGGGTGGACTCATGTGATCCTAATTATATATATATATTAGAGGCAAGTTATAATGAGTCCACCTTCAAAATTGAGTCCATGAGTCCTCATCTTGCCCTTTGGATGAAAGAGATGGATGAACAAGATTAGAACAAGATGGAAGGCTAAGATTAAAAGAAAAATGAATGGACAAGATTAGAACAAAATGAAGGGACAAGATTAGAACAAAATGAGTAAGTTTTAATGACTTTCACCTACATTCCGAGTGTAACTTTAATAACTATTTATGTAACTTCAACCTTTTTTTGTGTAACTTTAAATAAAAATGTGATTTAAACTATATAAATTTGAATTTATGTAATTTTAAGACAAATTTATGTGATTTTTGTTTTTTTATGAGACGAACTTTAGTCATTAAGAGTGAAACTTTAACCATTATTTTTGTAACTTTAAATTAAAATGTGATTTTGACTATATAAATTTGAATTTATATAATTTTTAAACAAATTTATGTGATTTTAGTTTTTTATGAGTGTAACTTTAATTCTTAATTGCGTAACTTTAAGTTAAAATATGAATTAATTTTAATATTTTAATAAGTGTAACTTTAACCTTATTAGTGAAACTTCATTTATTAACTGTGTAACTTTAGTCAATTATAGTGTAACTCATGTTTAGGTAACTTTAGTCTTTTCTAGTGTAACTTCAGTCCATACTAATGTAACTATAATCATTAATTAAGTAACTTCAGTCCTTAATAAGATAACTTTAGTCCAGTGCAACTTTAGTACATACTAGTGAAACTTTAGTCCATAATTGTGAAACTTTAGTACATACTACTGAAACTTTAGTATATACTACTGAAACTTTAGTACATACTAGTGAAACTTTAGTACATATTAGTGAAACTTTAGTACATACTAGTGTAACTTTAGCCCATACTAGTGAAACTTTAGCCCATATTAGTGTAACTTTAGTATATACTAGTGAAACTTTAGTTCATAATTTTGAATCTTTAGTCTATAATGATGTAACTTTTGATATAGAAACAACCATTACCCCTCCTCCGTCACCAACAACTATAATCGACCAACAACAACAAAAAAACCTAGATCTAAAAAATGAACAAATAAGATCTAATACAATAAAGAAAAAAATAAAGAGATCTAAAAAAAATCCACCAAACCCAAAAAAAAAAAAACGAGAACTAATAAACAAAATACGAGGCCTAAATTAAAAACTAGAAAAACATAAGGAACTTTGAAAATTGAAAACGAGATTTTAAAAATAAAAAAGTGAATCTGAAAGAAAACAAAGTAGATGTAGGAAAAAATAAAAAATAAAAAAATGAGAAGTAAAATAAAAATAAAAAACATAAAAATCTGAAAAATGGAAAAAGATATCTAAAATGGTAGTGGTTATTTCTTTTACTTTTTTTCCAGATCTAAAACGAAATACAATAAATTAGACTAAATATGTGATGGTACAAATCTGGAAAAAAAAAAAAAAAAAAAGAATCCGAAAATTTGAAAAAAAAAACCCACGACCTTCTTCCCCTCCCCTCACCACACTCCCACCAACAATAACCCACCAACCACCAAAACACAACCCATTAAATCTGAAAAAAAGAAAAAAGAAGAAGAGTAAGAGAGGCGGCAGACAGGCGGTAGACGGGCGGCAGAGGAGGCGCCGCGGACGAGGAGGCGGGGAAAAGGCGTCGGTGTTGGGTCGTCAGTGTGGGTCGCGGGGCAGGGGAGAGGGTGGGGATGTTGGGTCGTCGGTGTGGGTGTCGGCAGGGTTGGGGGTCGTCGGTGTGGGTGGCGGCCGGTGAATATGGGCGGGTGGTGGCGGAAATGGTGGATGAATGGGGTGGTGGCCGGAAATGGTAGGTGTGGGAGTTTTTTTTTTTTTTTTGAGAGGATTGATTAGAGATAAGGGAGGTAGAGAGAGAGTGGGATATGTGAAAATGAGAGAAAATGTGTGAGTGAAGGGTATTTATATTAGGGTTTGAAAGAATTTGATTGTGTGTGTCTCACAATCCTAGCCTTCCATTTTGTTTTAATCTTAGCCCTTGATCTTTCTAATCCAATGGCTTGGATGAGGACTCAAGGACTCAAATATACTAAGGGGACTTATTTGAACCCACCTATATATATATATATATATATATATATATATATATATCTATATATATATATATATAGATTTAGGATCCGGTGGAAACGACCACTCGGTGCAAAAAGTAGAAACGAACTACCAATATAATCAAATTACGTATAACTGTGATAATAAATAAAACCAACCTTACACCTTTTTCAACTTCCCATGTGATTGTCGTCATCAAACTAACACCTCCCCCAATTTCAATCTAACATAATAAAATAATATTGATATCCTGTATAATCACATCTCAGCAAATTTATGCAAATTGATAAAAATAACTAAATGCAGCAGTAATCAAAAGAACTCAAATGAAGAATAAACCACAAAAGAGAAGGATGTTGACGATCGAAGGCCAAAAACGCAGCAACATCATTGAAGAAAGCGTCATTCAACTGAGCCGACGCGGCGAACTCTCCCGAGTTAGCGTCGTTCCAGCGCTCGAACACGGCAAATGCGGCAGATACGCGAAGGACGAAGTGAGACCATTCCGGGCAAGGGAGGGCGGCGAGTGAGGCGACGCGCGGGGCGTCTGTGAGAGTTTTGTGTGTGTGGAGGTTGGAGTGGAAGACGGTTGCTCCCGACTCCTCCTTCGCTGATCAGTGTGACGACAACTACCTTTGTTGGCTCCGATTGGGTGGTCGACAACAACTATTCTACAATAATCTTTTATGTATCTAGACTAATCTTTGATGTACCTAACCACTATTTTAATGTATAGAACATAGATACACAAAACTAATTATGAGGTACATCAGAATTGGGTTGAGGTACATCATAAATAAACCAGGAAAACTGATTTCGATTGGTTGCCGACGATGACTTAGGAGTGGTGATAGTCATAATTTTATTGTTGTTTGAGAAGGTAGTAGTGGTAGTGGTGCACGATTTTAGGTGAGTGAGTCGATAATAACATTACTGTAAGTATGTCAAGTATGACCCTGCTGTGAGTGAGTCAATTCCGACTCCCTGACGTCGATGGTGGAGGTTGGCGGTTATGTGTTGTGGCCGTGGGGTCTGGTAGTGACAGGGTGTGAGTGTGGGGTGGTGGAGAGAGATAATTTAGCTTGGTTGGTGGTGTATTTTGATCGTGGAAAATGAGGAGGCATGTGGGGTTGTGGCGACGTCTGGTTGTGGCGGCGCCTTGTGGTGGCTGTGTCTAGTTATGGCGGCATCTGGATGTGGTGGTGGTGGTGGTGGTGGTGAATCGGGACAAGGGAGATAAAGTTATTAATGAAAATGGCAAGGATGAAGGATAGAAAAAGGTAGTTATACACTTATACGCGTGAGTTTTTGTATAGTTAGTTCGTTTCCACTTTTTGCACCGAGTGGTTGTTTCCACCGGATCTTGGCTATATATATATATATATATATATATATATATATATATATATATAATTAGGATCACATGAGTCCACCCTAACTATTTGAGTCCATGAGTCCTAATATTAACCATTAGATCAAAGGAGATCTAATGGCTGAGATTACAAGGAAGGTTATTTCCGTCATTTTGTGTCTTACTATATAACCCTCAGGTCACAGCCTTTTTATCATTCTATTTTATTATGTTTCTCTCTCTAAAAATTGATAACCTAATTATGTTTCATCTCAATCACCCTCCGCCTGTTCATCTGTTCATTCTTCCTCAATGAGTTTCTTCTTCAATTAATTGTTCTTCAATTCCATTTGATGACCTAACTTCTTCATAATTTCATTTCTTCTAATGTCAGGTATTGTTTTTCATCACAATTTTAATTTATTTCGTTTATATTGTTTTCATTGTTTATTATTTTCAATTGATTTCGTTAATCTATGTTGTTTTTGTATTGTGATTGATGATATAATTCGAATTTATGTCTTTAAATCATCTTGTTTTTATATTTCGTTTTTCATCATCCTGTTATTGTTATTTTTTCATCTAAGTTCTTTATTTTCAATCATATGTTGTAATGTATTCTTCTATGTTTTTTTTTTGTTTTTTTAAGCTTAATAATATTTATTATTTTTAATTTAATTAATGTAAAATAGCATCACTTTATTGTTAACAATATTACATATTTAGCATGCTTTTGTTCAATTTTGTGTTTTACTCTAGTTTTTTAAACACCTGTTAATGTTGACTTAATTATTCTAAATTAGTATCACACGCTGTCCTTAATAGTATCACATTTATTTCATTATAATTAATTTGAATTAGTATCACATGTTACTCTTAAAAGTATCACATTATCATAAACTGTTTTACTCTACTGTTTTTTCTTCTTTGTTTTTCTTTTCTCTAATGTTTTTTTCTTCTTACTTTTTCTTTTTGCAGATCTCTTCGCTTGGAGAGGGTTCTTAAGTGTTCGTGTACATGCTCAAGAAGTCAACACTACATCAAATTAGCAAATCGTCTTTTTTAGTCATTTCTTTTATAAAGAAAAACTTCTTATGCCTAGATTTTATCTTAAGTTGTCTCATTTTTGTATTTTTCCTTATCAATATCAGAAAACTTCAGTCGAATTTGCTAACTGTATTTTAGTTTTGTGATACTTAGAAAAAATATCACAAGTTATTATAAAAAATATCACACCGTATACAAAACAATATCACTGTCATACAAGTACTTTAAATGCCTCTTCTTTTGTGATGTTATTGAACAATATCACATAATGCTGAAAAGAATATCATATTTTACCAACAACAACATAATATCATATCCTGAAGATTGTTTATATTTTTGGTTAGAACTATGTTACTCTTATAACTTTGATAAAGTAATACAGTTTGTTAGAAAAAAATATTAGAGTAACTCGCTCAATAACAATATCATAATTGTATCATAATTTGCCATTTTTTTTATTATGTTTTGTAAGTTAAATAAACAATATATATCTTTATAAATATCACAAAATATTGGAAACAATATCACGCGTTATAGTAAGCAATATCACATGATATGGTTAACAATATCACACAATTGGACTAACACTATCTCACCGTGCCATTACCAAATATTACACAGTTCCATTAACAATATCACTATTTGCTTGTAACAATATCACAAGAATTTAGTCTGTCTTTTCCAGCCTGTTGATGATATTGATGAACTACAAGCATTAACAAAGAATATCATACTTCATTAAACATAATATTACACTTCACCAAAAATAATATCACAGTCATAAAGACTATGTTTACCCTATGCTTTTGTAATATTAAGAAACAATATCACTACATACAAGACACAAT
>JAIUZE010001629.1:0-46176 GCA_022085475.1 Heliosperma pusillum
TTCAAGCGTGTTTTTTGGGCATTTAAAACATGCATTGAAGGGTTTGAACATTGTCGGCCTGTTTTAACCATAGATGGAACACACTTGTACGGGAAGTTCAAAGGAACAATTTTGACGGCTATGTCAATTGATGCTAATAACCAGATTTTTCCTGTTGCTTTTGCTATTGTTGAATCTGAAAATAATGAAAGTTGGTCTTGGTTCATGGCTTGTATAAGACTCTTTGTAACAAAAAGAAGTGGGTTGTGTGTCATATCCGATAGACATGCGGGGATAATGAATGCAATGAGTGAAGTTGGTAGTGGATGGGAGGAGCCTCATGCTTTCCATAGGATTTGCATTCGTCATTTGGCTTCTAATGTTAACACTAGATATAAGAATGTAAAAGTAAAAAATATGTTTGGTTCAACGGCTATGCAATTTCAAGAAAAGAAGTTTGACATTGGATTTGCCCGTCTAGGTGAGATGGATAGGGATGCACAACATTATGTAGCTGATGTAGGAATAGAGAAGTGGTCAATTTGTCATGATGGTGGTCATAGATATGGCATATTGACTACAAACTTGGCTGAGGCATTTAATAATGTGCTTAAAGGAGCACGTTTTCTTCCCATCACCGCACTTGTGCAATGTATATTTTTTAGAGTCAATGCGTATTTTGTTGAGCGTCGTGAAGAGGCAAGGAAACGTTTGTTGCAAGGTCAACATTATAGTAGTAAAATCACACATTTGTTAGAAGAAAATTGCAAGAAAGGAGCATACCACAAGGTTGTATCTTTTGACCATGTTGGAGGGTTGTACCAAGTGACAACACGTAGAGGTTCAAGAAATGTGTCACGTGGTAGCCCTTTGCACACCGTTGATTTGTCAAAGAGGACATGTACTTGTAACAAGTTCCAAACATACAAGTACCCTTGTTCACATGTGTACGCGGTTTGTAAAAAAATGAAGTTAAATGCAAGCCAATTTGTGGAAATTAGCTACACAACGGGAGATCATTTGGCTTCATATGCTAGCAAACTTCATCCTTTGAAAGATGAGGCTTATTGGGGTCATTATAATGGTCCTAGAATAGTGTGTGATGAGGGAAAAAGAAGGGGAAAAGGTAGACCACATGGTAAAAGATTTCGCAATGAAATGGATGAGAAATGCAAGACTAAGGTGTCATGTAGTTTGTGTCGTGGCATAGGGCATAATAAAAAAACTTGTGCCATGAGAGTTAACAATTCCCAAGGGTATTTTGTTAAACTTACATTGTATTTTACGTATTCATTTTAATTAACAATTGTATTATTTATGTTAAACTAACAATTATTTTACATGTGCAGGATCAATGGAGTACCGTCTGCAACCAGGACCAGTCAATCCGGAAGTTCTCACACAACAAGAAACCCACCGGAGCAAGGCAATATGGGACGGGGACGACAAGGGTTCCCTCAGATGTAGGTCACACTTAGCTATGCACAAGGGGTTTTTGGTAAGTGATCGTGTAGTTGACTTCATTAGGGAGTCTCAGTTTTACTTTATCCATAAGGTAGTAGGTTTAAAATTTAATGTAGATTTCATAACTGCTTTGGTTGAGAGATGGAGACCAGAGACCCATACCTTTCATTTGACCGTTGGTGAGGCTACTGTGACATTGCAAGATGTGCAAGTGTTGTTGGGATTACGGATTAGAGGAGATGTTGTTACTGGGTCAGCCGCGTGTAATTGGAGAGCATTGATATATGAACTGTTAGGTCAAACACCGGGGGAAGAGGATCTTAAAGGGGCTTCTTTGAGGATTGGTTGGTTGACAGAAAATTTTAGTGGTCTTCCGGAACAAGCAAACGAACAAGTTCTACATCAATATGTAAGAGCTTATTTGCTTATTTTAATGGCAACTGTGATGTTCCCGGACAAGAGTGGCAATGATATTCAAGTTGTATATTTGCCTTTGTTGAGAGATTTAGATGCCCTTGATGATTTCTCTTGGGGTAGTGCGGTTCTTGCCACTCTATATCGTAACTTATGTAGGTCAAGCAACATGAAGGCAAGAGATATAGGAGGCCCTCTTATTTTTTTACAACTGTGGGCATGGGAGCGGATTACGATTGCTCGACCTATAGTCACGGGCCCCGAAAACCCACCCCTTATTCAAGGACCATATCCATTAGGTTCACAACATCAACTACGAGTTGATTCGTTGGGTCGGAGGTGGTTGAGCGTGCATCGTAGGAGGCCTCAAGGCACAACCATAACCACTCTACTCGGGTATAGGGATGCTTTAGATAACATGCGTCCCGATCAATTTGTATGGCAACCTTACCCCCAAGCCATCTTCTCTTTTTTGCCTGAAGCTTGTTATAATGACTTGGGTGAGTGGTGTGTGGTATCCCCTATGATTTGTTTCGATATTGTTGAGTGGCATTTGCCTAATAGGGTCGCTCGTCAATTTGGGTGGAAACAAAATATCCCTGAACCTGCTGATACCGAACCCAAGTTGCATAAAATGGATAAAAGGGGTGCTCATTCAAGGAATTGGGCGGAATATCATTCAGCATACCTAGCTATGTGGTTTAGGAGGTACCAATTTAGGTTCATTGGTGTTGAGGATAACAGTGACATGGGCTACAATGACCCTTACATGGTTTGGTACCGGGATCGAACTCGCCGATTCATCAGTCCTACCTTCCAACAAGCTTACCAAGCACCGTTAGGAGCCACTGCTTATCTTGTAAGTTTTACTAATATGAATCGTTATTCATATTTAAAATCTTTCATAAATTATTATTTTTTAACACTGACAATTTTTTTCAGGCTCATGGGTTTGCCGAAGTCCATAGGACATGCAATACGGAGATACAAGCGATGCCTCAAGAGGTGCCCCCTCATTACCGTAACATCATGTCTAACATCCGGGACAACACTTCCCAATCTCTTGAACATGTTGGGTATTCACATCTTCTTCAACAATTTCACCAACCGACGCAAGAAACCCAAGTGGAGGAACAACATGAAGAAAGGGGAGATGGTTCGACAATGCAAGAGTCAACAGCGGAAGACGATGAGACCTTGCAAGTGTTCAGGCGACGGTCAAGGCGCACCAATACTTCAATGTCGCCAATCAATGAACAAGGAAACCCGGAGCCTTCAAAGGCAAAAAAGATTTGGTCTCGTCTTCGTGGGAAAAAGAAGACATGAAGCAGTTTTAATATTTTTTAGGACGTGTAATCGATATTTTAGTAACTAGACTAAGCTCGAAACCCCTTGTGCCGCTTCTATGTGTGTGAAAACTATTTTAAATCTTATGAAAACAATGTTCCGGGTCAAAATTGCGTAATCTTTTATTGTTGCTTATGAAGGTAAATAGAGTGAGTGACTAAGTACCAAAACTTTTAAAAAAAAAATATCACTGCCAAGACACGCCATTGGCAATGGCGTGTCTCCATCAATAGACACGCCAATCCTAATGGCGTGTCTAACTAATGTCATATGGCAACACCTTCTGTATTTTCAAAAAACATCAATGTAAAAGACACGCCAATCCGAATGGCGTGTCTTCTTCTACAGACACGCCAATGTGAATGGCGTGTTTAATGCTTATATTTTTGCTTATGTTTCTGCTTTGGCCCAAAAAATTGAGCTGAATAGACACGCCATTGGCAATGGCGTGTCTTAGCCTCGATATTGACTCGCAAAACCCGAGCCTACGTGGACACCAAAACGATAAATAGTTTTTAGACCAACCCAAAACGATAAATTTTTATTTTTTCAGCATTATTTTAAAAACGGATTCGACAAGTGAGGGTTTCTAAAAATGTGTGGGGGATGAGAAAAATGTAGTCAGATACCGGCAAATAACTATGGCTCGGGTACTTGTATTCAAAAATTAAAATTATATGAAGTTTTAAGAATCGCTAGACACGTGTTAGAAATGAGTCAATTGACATGAATAGAAACTTCCTAGTTACAAAGCACGTATGATGTAAAATGACGTTAATTAATTATTCAAAACGAAATTAACGAGAAACCAGAAATAAAGAAAGAAAAGACTGAAAAATAACGAAAACCATTTGGGCACTCACGAGTCACGAGACTAATACACACCGCAAACTCATATTCTGGCACATGATTAGTCGACTCTGTAAATACATTTGCAATACGAGTAGCAACAAAAAAAAGTGGTATAGTACAATGATGAAGGGCGTTATCGACACTTGATATTTTTTTTTTCTGTATTTACCAACAAGCAATCGAGACTTTTTATATATCACGCTATGAGAAACTAGGAAAATTGGTGGTTCAAACTTCAAATGGCCATCATCTCTCTTTGGAGTTCAGCAAGTTCATCTTCATGAGGGTCTCTTTCGGCCACTGGCTGTGCGGGTTGCTTATATGGCGCCACTGGGGTTGTTATAGATGGCGGTATAAGTAGTTCCTCCAAATCAAGCTCCTCCAGTTCCTCCAGCTCCTCTAACAGAGCATCCTAAAACCACCAAGATACAAATTATAATACGAAAAAGTTTAAAATAAGATAAATATAAGGCCAAGCCTCTTGGTTAATGATATTCTTGTCTTAGTTACAGTTTCACGAATACAAGCTAGATAGTATGAAACACGACAAAAGCGACTCAATTTGAAATAATTTGATCCAAAAGAACTCCGACTCTGATATGATCAGATCTTAAGTGACCCAAACACAAAACTCAAACTTATGACGTGGCATGGCCCAAACTAAACAAGAATTGTCCCCCCGCCCGGCCCACTTTTAGCGGGCTTGGACAAGTATTTTACCTCCAAAAAATTAAGAGGGTGGGCCAAGCCCGGTCCGCCAAGATAAATGGGCCGGGTACGGACAACATGAAAAGTCCGTGGGCCGGGCGGGGGCTACCTGGCCCACAAGTTTAATATATATTTGTAAACTTTTTTTCTTGAAAAAACGGAAGCCCGCGGGCTACCTGGCCCACAAGAAAAGGGCGGGCACGGGTACAACATTTTGCCCAGTTAAGCGGGCGGGTCTTAGTCTACTTATGCCCATTGGGTACATTTTTTCTTGTCGGCCCGGCCCACGCCCGGCCCGAACGCAGAAATGATCACCTCTTGGATGATCTGATGCATAGTCACTCGACCCAAAAACAACGCTCTTGAAATGACCTAGGTTGCAAAGACCCGAACGAATGACCTGTTGATCAAGTTAGATAGGGCCAAAGGGTGGCAAAACTCTTCCTCCTAAGTTTTATATACAGATCATTCAGAGCCCAAATTCTAGCTCGATCAACAACCATTCACAGGGGTAGAAACAACAAAATGACCCGTACCTCGTCAAAATCATTGGCGCCAAAGGGAGAAGCAAGTGCCTCTTGTATCGTTCTTAAGTTTTCAGTTTGCTCATTGATCTCATCCATTGTCTTGTCCACATCATCAATATTTCTGGGCAGAGGAGAACATGTGTATATACCATTATGTTGTCAGTTATTGAGATACACATCAGGCATTCAGATTTCAGGCATCAGTTTGTACAAAGAATATGATGGAACTTAGTTCGACAAATTAACATATTACAGATAGATTCACAAACACAAGAACGTAGTTTGGCAATAATGATTTTAATTCAACGCTGTAAAATTACAGGTACATTCTGTTTCTAAATTATTTCTAGGCTTTCATTTATGAAGGAATAAATTCAAGACGCTTTACTAAATAGTAAGTATGCAGTTTTTCTATTGTTAAAGATCGATGCAGAACCGATGCATTAAGGCCTTTAGGACAGTACCCATATACTACGGCAGTGCATCCTTTGTTATTTTAACTCCTCATATTCCCTCACATCAGGTCCACACTCGACATTTAGACTTGGGTATGATACATGAGCCATTTCCTTTTAAGCCAAAACATAAGGTTTTTCACATGAGCTCACACTTCTAAACACGTCAGAGTAACACATAGTCACATACCGGAAATCTTTGATGCACTGGGGAACAGTGTCAATACAGGTTTGGCTAGAGAAGAAGAATGTCTTTGTTTGACTATGGAATATGCTGAATTTTGGTTTTAACATTGTAAAAGTTTTAAGCAATCAATGACCATGGACACAACAGCTGTTTGGCTGGAGGAATATCTACATAACCCCTCCCGACGTTTTCTTTTTGTGATCAAGCAAAAATGTTCATAAATAGCACAATAAAATTCGAAAATCTAAAATATTTTCGGAGTTCCAACAGTGAAGGTCATGCTAGTATAGTCTTTGGTCATGATCTTAAATTTAGTGAACGATCTCCTCATGATTTCACACCCAAGCAAAATTTTACATTCACCTTTTCACTCGGCTCAGCTTTTATGACTATCTTCGCTCGGTACAATCACTTCACACAATCACACCACTGAATTAAAAATAAAGGTCATATAGAAATGATGCTATGAGGGACTGATGGTGCACAAACACCGTAAGTAAGAGGATAAGGATAAGGTACTAGGGAAAAAGTGGATTCAGGGCGCCAATCACGATCAAGAAATAAAAGGGATAACAGGGAGACAAAATTTTTGTTACCGTGTTCAGAGAAATTTAAAAGCCAAGTTTTGTAAGCTGCAATTAACTGACAAAACGTTTCAAAAAATCCCTCGAAAGATTTCTTTTATCTTTGTACTCAAAATCTTGGTAATATAATGTTTTAATTAGGAAAACTTATAGTTTGACGCCCTGAGGCTTGGTTAATTCTACGTTAAGTGTCCTCAGGTGTTACTAATTCCACTTTGGTGACCCGAGTTTTGAGATATCTACCACTTTAAAGAACTAAAGTGTATATCACAAAAAACTTGTTCTAGTAGAACAATTCTTAAAGCATAATAATTTATTTTTTGTTGCAAAATTATGAGAAATTTATCTTATTATCATGCTTCTTAAATCTTACTGCATAAATAACTAAACATTACACCAAAAATATATAAGAAGTCATGAAATCTAACACTCACGTTTCTTTTTGTATGTCTTTCATAGCTTTAGCTCCAGATCTCAAAGCATCAACAGTCTCCCTTGTTGCTTTTGCTCCATCAAGCATTATCATCTAGAAGGCAAAAAGTAGCGCAGAAAGGAAAAAAAATGTGTCTAAACCACGAAATAATTTGAGAGAAAACGGCAAAAAAAAAATGCATGAGCCTCCACATGTGAACATGTGCTTCACTCAATTGTGAACTGAGGCATTAGGCGAACAACATTGAGGAATGAAGGAGACAAATGGTGGACATAATAGACCAGCAAAGCTCAGAGGATGGGCGAATAGCCCAATGACTTGAAAACATCTCCTAGTCGAAGTGGTTAAATTATTCGAATCAACAATGACTTAACCTGATCATGAATTCGCAGTTGAAAATTTGCCAGTTGATCCACTTGTTGGTCATACATTTTCTTTCTCTTTAAACATTGTATTGCAGCTTCACAAATCACAAGAAAGCAAAATGATGTCAAAGACAGTGAAAAAACAAATAAAATAAAAATAGCATGGGCATAAAATTTCACGCAGTCATCATTGGAGGAGGGAAATGGAGGGATCTACTTTCACGCAGTCATCCATTTTGCTAACCAAACAAAGGATATCTCATCCCTACAAATCCCCCATTCAAACACACCCTTAGTCTCTATCCTTCTACGCCCTTTTATAAATAGCAATAGGAAACACCTAAGTTCTGGAAATTAACATAAGCTTAAAAAAGGGGAACAAAGAGAACAAAGGTACTTACTACCGCGGACAAACCAATTGTTCTTTTCAATCACAATTCAACACGTGTCAAGTGCGCTAGCGTTTGGCTGTGTAAAATTACAATCTCAAAAATACGAGCTAACACAAACATACCGCGCTTATTCTTAGCTCTACTGAATTCTTTCGCCTTCTCTACCTCTCCAGCAGACTTCTTCATAAGAAGCCCCTCTTTCTTCTCTAACATTTCAAGAGCCTGCAGAACATATGACAGCCTGAATACTCAACAATGAATAGGAAGATAATGACAGACAAGATAGCACTTGATCAGTAGATATATATAATTCACAAGTGTTTTAACCATGTTGTTAAATAAGATGGAGGTTAGGTTACATATGATCACTACGTTCATAACTTTGTTTATCGATAAAATCAGGATGAGAAATATTTGCCATTTCAACACAGCTAACTATCAGCTATTCCCGACATGACAGAACATGAAAAAACATCACCAAGCTGAATAAAACAAAAGGAAGAACACATTCGTATCAGCAGTTATTCCGTAAGATTGTACTATTGTCCTATACCATAAGACGGGGCCAAAAGAAGGTATCCCAAACGAAAAACGCTCGTGCTAATATAAGGTTCCCAACTTTATTTTGACCAACCTGATAATTTATAATGATGACAGACAACTAAAATTATTTAACTAGACATATGTATCATCATTATAAATTACTCCGTATCAGCGTCTCAGGTAGTTACAAAAAAACATTAAATTTGAATATTCAAATAGTTCTCTAACTGGACCTTTTTTAAATGGGTTGGTCTTACTAATAAATTGTTCAGGCATATATTGCTACAGCCTGCAAGGTTGATTCGGTGGTCAAGAGTAAGAGTCCGCATTTCTTAGAAAAATGACTATACTGAAAGTTTGCCGGTGAAACAGCATGGCGCAATTTCAGATATGATATGTCCTCTACATCAACAACATTACCCCAGGTCCCTAGTGCCTTAATGGCTCCCGCAAAATGCGGTGTAAAGGGGGCTCGAATGTACGCAACCTTACTTACCCTTGAGTTAGCAACACAAAGAGGCTGTTTGCGAATGATCCAAGATGAAACTTGCGTCGACAAGTGCATCAAAGGACCGCTACTTCACAAGAGCAAGAAGTGCAGCCACTTTAGTGAACTATTTTGATTTATTCCAGGATATCCAGAACCAAAAAGTTATTGAGTCTCTAGCCCCATTGGAATGGGACATATGATATGTCATCTATATCAAATTACTTGTCAGTGGATTCCTAGCTCGAACAAAGTGCAGTAGGGTAGGGAGTAGGGTAGGGTGATCGATAACGAGCTGAGCCAAACACGAGCTTGGCCTTGCTCGGCTTATGCTCATGAAGCAAAACTTGAGCTCGCGCTTGAAAAAATTGAGCACATTATCAAGCTTGTGAGCCTAAACCCAAGCTCGAGCCCAACTTAACTCGAGCCTATGTATAATTGTAAAAAAAAAAAATTGTTTTGGGTTTTCCTATGATGTACCCTTCATTTTTTTTCTACAATATATCCCTCATTTTAGTGAATCATCTTATATACGCCTATACTTAATAAAATAGTGTACTTTTCTTTTAAATTGATGTCGTGGATTGATGAGTGGGACGATTAACTTAATTCAGTTTAGCATTTTATTTATACTGTCAAACTAACAAAAAATCCCCTTCACTTGTTGTCACTTTGTTGTTATTTTGCAAGGGCCTATCATCATTCCATGTCACCAAGTTAACAGAGAAACAGACTTCTAGACGGTAAATCGAGTTAGGGTCACGATTTATATTATTGTACTAAGTATAGGGGTATATAAGATGATTTAGAAAAAAGAGGGGTATATTGTAGAAGATAAAACAACTGGAGGGTACATAATAGAAAACCCTTTTTTTTTCAATATTTTCAATAATAGAATTTGACGGTTATATATAAAAATATTGGGCAAATCAATGAGAACATTTATTAGGGTGATACAAAGATATAATTATGATAAAACATGTATAAAATATGAGTAACATATTATCTAATGACACAAGTTCGAGTCTCTCGTGAGTTTTTCGACCCAAGCCAACGTTAGCTCGGCTTGACTGGTTAAGTTCTCGAGCCGAGCCCGAACTCAAACCGAGCCGAGAGCTGCTCATTATCATCGGTAAGATAATGTGTGAAAAACTAACCACTTGAGAAAAAGGCCCTCCCCTCTTTGGCAAACAAAATATGTAAAAGGTAAAGAAGATAGACGTGTGCCACAAAGACTATAAAAAATGCCGGAGAAATGTGAAGTCCCAAAAAGGTCCCCCATGCATACACAATAACTAAAATTCCATAGTAGCTAAAGTGTAAACTCTAAAGTGCAAACCATTCTTGTAATCATGGCAATCTATCCCTATTTGGAGTTTCACTAAATGATATCCCTTCAAATCCGCCTTATATAGTTAAGTTCAGCTCAGTGTCAACTCAATTCTCCTAAAGCCGTCATTCCGTTCACAAAATTGTTGTCAAATTCAAACATAAACATTATCACACCATACTACATCACTTGACAAATACAAAATCAACCACCACTCCTCCACAATAATCCGTAGTATTTCTAGCATTGTAAAAACTGTTTTTTTTTTTCACGTTTCAAGTTTACACAAACCTACTCTTCCAAGCATCCTATAATATCCTATTTTACCGAAATCCAATCAAAGTTCAATCACTATCTCTTAAAACGGATATATCCGTCTTAAGTTAAAACGGGTTAAATAGCATGCCACTTGCATGATTAAGACAAATATGTTTGCTAATATCCAAGCATTGTGCTTTGTGTTATGTATGCAAATGATATGTTAACTTGAGACGGATACTCCCGTCTTAAATAAGAATTTGTGATCAAAGTTAATTTCAAAATCGGATCGATTTACTAATTTAACAATCAACACATTCCAGGAAACACATTTAAATCAAAGTATATCATAATTGAGTCTATTAGTGGTGAAATTATGATACAATGAATTATTATAATTGAGTCTATTAGTGGTGACTTTTAAAAATTAACGAATAATTTTCCGTTTTATCAATTTGTTAGGTTCGATTAGTGTTCCTAGCGAATTATCCCACATTCGACAAGTCCGAAAAGCTTAACATACTAATTCGAATAAAAATTGTCTAACGAGTCTTATACTCGTATATCTACCACCTTGAGAAGATGAAGATTATTTCAAAGAAAGATCAAGATGAAAGATGAAGACCTTTTTTTATTATTTAGTTTTCTTGTATTTCTCTACTCGTAAAATTCGTACTACTGCCTTTACGATTGTGGGAGGGTATTAGAAAGAGTAATAGTCTAGAATTAACACGGAAATTATAATACAATGAATTATCATAACTGAGTCTATTAGAACAACAAATTACAATCTCAAAACATAATTCCCTAAAATCTAAAGAAACCTCAAATTAAACAGTTGGTCTTGCTTCAGACGGACTATTTTGGTCTGAAACAATAAGACGGAATTTTGTAACCACTTTACAGTTAGATGTAACCACTATTGAAACAAGTTTGATATTTACATTTTATTAAAAAGTGGCAACATAATTCCGTCTTATTTTTCAGACGGAAATGATGCGTCTGAAATAAGAATTTGCGCAAATTAAAAGATTGAAAAGTTGATAAAAAATAAAAAGAAATAACCTCTCTCATTTTCTCAAGAGTAGCCACGGTACTAGCGAGAGCAGTGTTTTCCCGCACTCCACCGCCGAAAAGTCTAGTAAACATCTTCGACCTGAAAAACACAACAGTATTAAACTCGATTAAAATTATAAAATCAAAATCAACAAAATTAACGCGATCAACATAGAAAATTGAGAAACCCTAAATAATCGATAAATTGAAAATTGATCATAGGAGGCTTAATTTACCGAAGAAAAGAAGCAGAATGTGCGAAAATGGCCAGGAAAGTGAAGGAAGAATCGGAAATATAGATAAAAATGGAAATTGATTGGAGAAATTGCAGTGTTTGAATGTATTTATGAATGTATGATTGTATGGAATGCAAATTGTGATTGCAAATTACAATCTGAGGAACAAGTAAGGAATTGAATACCAAATCAGCTCGTTTACTTCTTCTACAAGTCTAAGACTCAGTTATTCACTTCTGTCCTTTACTAATAACGTTTCCAATTTCCGTATAACCAGTCTTAAATAGGTACGTGAGATTTAGAAGATTATTTACCAATTTAACTCCAAACAACTTATTTTTTTAATACTATCCCTAAATCATAACTATCAAAAAAAATTCAAAAAACTATTTCTAATACTCCGATTAATTGTTATCCTTTCATTTTGGTACAAAAATCAAAGAAATTGTGGAGATCATTTGTGGTTCCACTTAGTAGATGACAAGTGGACAGTAATCCCCTTGAATGATCAAATTACTCATGAAAACTCTTCCAAATATAAAAAATAATTCACTGAGACACCTTAAAAAAGAATAAAATAACAATTAATAGAGACGAAGGGAGTAATATAATAATATACAAAAGAAAACATAGTTCCCTGGAATATTGCTTGATTCGTAGAGTACCTCAAGAATTAATGAGTTTAATGCCATTGAAGAAAGTAGAAGACTGTATGTTTGAGTTGGGAGCAAAGTACAGGGAAGGACGATAACATTGAATGAGTTTTTGGTTTTGCTGTTATTGAATGATCAGGCAAATTCTGCATTCATGAGTATATAGTACAAACTGGTTAATAACCATCAGACAAACATTCTAGTCTACTCTAGTTACAAAACTAATGAAAGGACTTGTCCTATTTTAGCTATACGTCTATGGTACTCTAAACTAGTCTTGTCATCCAGCCTCCTTTTGTCTTCTTTTCTGATGTATGCTATGAACCAATGGACCATGTTGTGTACTTGAGCTTGAGTGTTGTGCCTTATTTGCTTTACACTCCCCCTCAAGATGAGAGTGAAGACCAGATGAAACTCCCATCTTGGACAGTAGATAGTTATGTTGGGAGATAGGACATGACTTGTTGAGGACATCAGGAGCTTGTTCTTTAGTGTTGACATAAGAGGTGGTGAGGAAGCCTTGTTGGATTTTCTCACGGATGAAATGGCAGTCAACCTCTATATGTTTGGTGCGTTCATGATAGACATGATTAGATGCTATTGCCAATGCAGCCTGATTGTCACATTTAAGATGAGCTGGCCCTAAGTGATGAAGGCCTAAATCTTGAAACAGTTGAAAGAGCCAAGTGATCTCACATGTGGTCATGGCCATTGCTCTATATTCAGCCTCAGCTCAAGACCTAGATACAACAGATGTTTCTTGGATTTCCAGGATATGGGAGAGTTGCCAAGCATAATATAATAGCCTGTTGTGGATCTTCTGCTAAAGGCACAAGAGACCCAATCAGAATCATAGTAAGCTGTTAGGCGAGCTGCTGATGAGCTAGCAAAGAGAATCCCTTGACCTGGAGTAGATTTGAGGTACTTGAAAACTCTACGAGCAGCTTGCATATGATTAGAGGTAGGGTTTTGGAGAAATTGACATAACAATTGGACTGAGAATGTTATATCTGGTCTGAAAATGGTGAGATAGATAAGCTTACCCACCAGTTTTCTGTAGATATCAGGGTGAGGAAGAGGAGTGCCTTTGCCAGGCTCTAGCTTGAGAATTGGATTCACTGGGAGATGGAGAGCCTTGGACTTATTCATGCCAAACATTGTCAGTAGGTCTAATGTGTATTTTCTTTGTGTGATAAAAATACCAACATTACTCCTTTTCACTTCTAGTCCTAAGACATACTTCAATTCTCCCAAGTTTTTCATGGAAAAGAAGGCAGAATTCAGGTAAGTCTTTAGTGCCTCAATTTCAAACACGTCATCTCCAGCTATGACCATGTCATCCACATAGATAAGTACTACAACAGTCTTTCCATGCTGTTGTTTGATAAAGAGGGAATGATCAGCATGGGATTGCTTAAAATTGCATTCAAGTAGAACCTGAGATAGCTTAGAGAACCATTGTCTTGGGGCCTGCTTAAGACCATAAAGAGATTTCATCATTTTGCATACTTTGGAGGTCTTAGGATCACACTCCCCCAGTCCTGATTTAGTGATGATGCCTTCACAGTAACCTGGAGGTAGTTTCATGTATACATCTTCCTCAAGATCTCCATGAAGGAATGCATTAGTGACATCCATCTGGCAGGTAATCTAGTTTTTGATGGAGATAACTGCAAGCAGAGCCCTGACATTAGACATCTTTGCTACTGAAGCAAAAGTTTCGTCATAATCTAATCCATATCTTTGTCTGAACCCTTGAATAACCAGACAAGCTTTGTGTCTTTCTATTGAGCCATCTGGATGATATTTAGTTTTATATATCCACTTGCACCCTATTGCTTGTCTTCCCTTAGGTAGGTTAGTAAGGATCCAAGTATGATTTGCATTCAAGGCTTGCAGCTCCAAGTTCATGGCTTGAACCGATTTCTGATCCATTATGGCCTCACTAAAGTGTACAGGATCAGCTACATTAGCTGCAGCATGCCCAGCAAAGAGTGTTGTGGTGGCTCTAGAAAGATGCAGTTGAGCCACATTGGCAACATGAGTGGGGGCCATGACAGGGTTGTCTATGATGAAATCCTGGGCCCATGCTGGAGCCATTCTGTCTCTTGTAGGTCTGAGAGTTGCAGGTGCTGTCTCTGGGACAGTAGATTCTGCCTCCCAGACAGTGGTGGTCTCAGGTAAGACACTGGCAGATTGCTCAAGGTGAGAATGCTCAGGCAATTGAGTTACAGTATTCACAGGTTCTTCTTCTTCTTCACCTATAAACACCTCATGTTCTCCAGAGTGTGTGAATTCTGGTTGTAAAGAATGCACATAGTGAGTGAAATGCAAGAAAGACTTTCTTATAAAACTTGACATCTCTAGATACAAAGACATGCTTCTTGACGATATCATAAACCTTATAGCCTTTTTGTGAGGGAGGATATCCCACAAATATGCAAGGGATTCTCCTTGGTTGAAATTTGTCTTTATCTCTACTGGGATTGTACACCATAGCAAGGCACCCAAAGACCTTGAGAAAGTTATAATTTGGAGCCTTTTGAAAAAGACTTTCATATGGAGTTTTGTGGTTAAGAACTTCTGTAGGTAGTCTGTTGATGATGTCTGCTGCAGTGAGGACACAGTCTCCCCCAGAAAGAAAGAGGTAAGCCCGAGCTAAATCTTAATGCTCTACTTATTTCTAACAGATGCATGTGTTTACGTTCCACTACCCCATTTTGTTGAGGTCTGTCCACACAGCTAGTTTGATGCCATATACCTTGAGACACTAGGAACCTTTTACTCTCTCCCTAAGTGATTTAAAGGGCATTGTCAGATCTCAAGACCTTGATGACAGTCCCAAATTGAGTTTTAATGAAGTTATAAAATTGAATCAGTAACCGAGGCACTTCAGACTTGTGCTTCATTAAGTATACCCAAGTGACTCTTGAATTATCATCAACCAAGGTCAAAAAATATTTGTGCTTGTGCGTGGTTTCCTTTCTGTAGGGGCCCCAAACATCTACATGTACTAAATCAAATATATGTGGAGATTTCTCAGTTCTAATAGGGAATGGCAATTTAGTCTGTTTAGCCATGGAGCAGGTTACACAGACCCTCTGATTGCTCAAATTCAGAGACTTGGAGACACAAGAAATGTGTTTCAGTTTCTTATTGCTAGCATGACCCAATCTCAATTGCCAAATATTAGCATCATTGTCATTAATAATAGATAAGTCATTACATAAATCCTTAGAAGCATCACAGGTATTGAAAATATTGTCATCTGTGACCTCATTTTCCTTACTAGAGGCAAAATAAGAATTAGCATTACAAAGTTCGGGTTTAACAGTCCTGACTAAAACATTAGCTACCTTAGGCTGCAACAATTTGGCTTCATTGACTAAATAGTAGATACCCTTGTACTCCATGCCAAAGGCTCTAATCCTCCTGGTATGAGAGTCCTGTATAGCACACATATGCTCATAAAATAACACTACACATTGTTCATCTTTGATTAGTTTTTGCACAGATAGCAAGTTATGCTTGAAAGATGGGACATAGAGTACTCTTTTTAGTATCATGCCATTTTGAAGTTGATAAGTGCCAGTGTGAGAGACATGAGTAAAACCTCCATTAGGTAGATTAATTTTAAGTTTTGGATTTAATTCTTTGCTGTTTTGTAAGAGCTTTAGGTCAGAGATCATATGATCTGAGGCTCCTGAGTCAATTATCCACTTTTGTGGCTCATTATGGACATAATTGCAAGAGATGAATGCCATACCTGCAAAGTTGGCTTCCAGTTCATCCTCAGTCTCAAGGTTGGGACTTATTCCTTTCCCTTTTTGGTTGTTCATCAACTGCTCGAATTGTGCAGTGGTCAGAGTTATGGCACCTGCCATGTTAGCATCAGTCATGTTTACATCAGTCATGGTCACGTCTCCTTCTGCAGTCATGGCATTAGCAGCCATCTTCCCTTTGTTAGGGTACCTCTGAAACTTCCTCTGTTAATCCCTGATTTGTATCCTCTAGATGCTCCTCCAGTGTGCCAAGTAGTATTGACAGCTTGATTTTTGGCAGGAAAGTGCTTGGCCATGGGATGACCAGCAGGATATCCTACCACTCTCCAACAGGTAGCCCTTGAGTGGCCCTTTCTCTGACAAGCATCACAGCGAGGAGTTGTGTCTTGGTTTCTCTGATTAGCAAAGAATGCTGAGTTATCAGCTTCAACCTTCACAGTGGTCCTGTAAATTTTCCTCTGTGCTTCTTCTTGCTGAAAAATTACAGCAGCTTCCTCTACACTTGAGAGTGGAGTCATCATGAGGACATTGCTCCTCATTGTGGAATTGAGGAGTTCAGGCCTGTGAGGAATTGAAAGAGCTTTCTTTCTTCTTGTTCCTTAAGATACACATCCAACCAAGCATTTGTTTCAATGGTTGTGTGGCTGAGTGGAGGCCAATCACTCATGAGTTCAAGATTCTGCCACAGAATTATAAGTTCTGTGAAGTACTCACAAATGTTCTTGTCTCCTTGCTCCAGCTCTTCAAGTTCTTTATTCAACCTGAATTTTCGAGCTTCATTGCTGACTGAGAATTGCCTTTGAAGATAATCCCATATTTCTTTTGCAGACAAAGTGTACATCACAGGTTTCTTGATATGTGATTCCACATTGTGTAGGATCCATGAAATCAACAGATTGTTGCAGGTATCCCACGCTGCTTCCCTTAAGGGATTGTTGGTGGGTCTCTTCACTAGACCTGTCAATATCCCAATTTTTCTTTTTGTACAAATGGCTATTTCCATCTGCCTTTTCCATTCATAGTAATTTTCAATTCCAGTCAGTTTAGTATCCACCACTGTAGGGTGAGTACTTTCAGCTGGATGCATGTAAAGGGGATATGAGGTTTCTATAGTTGTATCAGTTGACGTGTTGAGAGATTCATAAGAGTAAGACATTTTGTTGTTAGATTTGAAGGTGAGAAAATGCTTGAGAAAGGATGAGATTTCTTCAAGCAGGATCTCAGTTTATATAGGCTGAATTCTGTACTTCAATAAGAAATAAATGCCCAACTACATTAAATATCAGTCTCCTCAATCTGAGGCTCTGATACCATAATGAGTTTAATGCCATTGAAGGAAGTAGAAGACTGTATGTTTGAGTTGGGAGCAAAGTACAGGAAAGGACGATAACATTGAATGAGTTTTTGGTTTTGCTGTTATTAAATGATCAGGCAAATTCTGCATTCGTGAGTATATATTACAAACTGGTTAATAACCATCAGACAAATATTATAGTCTACTCTAGTTACAAAACTAATGAAAAGACTTGTCCTATTTTAGCTTTACTTCTAGGGTACTCTAAACTAGTCTTGTCATCCAGCCTCCTTTTGTCTTCTTTTCTGATGTATGCTATGAATCAATGGACCATGCTGTGTACTTTAGCTTGAGTGTTGTGCCTTATTTGCTTTACAAGAATATCAAAGTTTTGTCTAAAAAAAAGAATGAAAGAGTGACGATGAAAAATTCTCCATTGATATGAGTTGAAAAGGATACGCCTCCGTTTGAAAACTCAATTGAGCTTTAATCTTGTTTCCCTTTCTCATGAATCATGATGATCAATTTGGTTCCTTTCCATTTCTCCCCTTTTCATTTTCTTTTATTTCTTGTCAATGGTCGAAATTTTTTCCAAGAGAATTTAACGTCCCAGAGTTTTTTTTTTCCTAAAATGGAGTTCAACAAAAAAGTAATTAACAAAGTGGATGTTTTTTTAAACTAATTACCCAAAATGAGTCTACGTAGAATCGGTTTTGACGAAATTGGGTTAAGACTTAAAGTCGCTCAACCGGAGGACGACTTGAGATTAAGTCGCTCCCCCCCTCCTCCTCAGCGACCTTAATCACTTGTAAATAAGTAGAAAATTATACAAAATAATTAAGTTTGGGACAAAGACGCTCATCAGGAGAGCGGCTATGGTTGATTTTAAATAGTACATCGCAAAAAAAAAAAAAAATCACTGTAGCAAGTCGCTCAACGGGACAGCGACTACAATTTTTTTTTTTTTGCCTTTTTTAATAGTGTATTGGATACTAGTCGCTTAGTGGGAGAGTGACTTTGATCGAAACCTAGCTTCGGGCTGACGTGGACCCATTTTAGGTAATTACTTTGAAAAATTGCCCATTTTGTTAATTTATTTGAATTTGAGCCTCATTTTTTAAAAAAACTCCAAATAATGACTTCAATTATTTTAGTTGAAAAATTGCAGTAAGTCTTACTTAAGACGAATTATTTGTCTTAAATATTTAGACGGACCAAATATTACCTCATTAAGGTAATGTATTTGACTCGTCTTAAGCTTAAGGCAAATAGTGTCCGACTGAAATGAGAATTTGTGGAAATTTTGAAAGGAAATAGGAGAGGATCATACATAAAAGTGACATTCTCCCATTAGCTGCCAATTTCCATCGTTTAAACTACGGTTACGTTCTTCAGACCCTATTGCCCTGTTCTTTTGGACTTAAAGTAATTCCTTTAAATAAAATTCAGCTTCTATAAGTTCAGTTCAGTTCAGTTCAGCTCCTATAAGTTCAGTTCAGCTCCTATAAGTTCAGTTCAGTTCGGTTCAGCTTAGCTCTTATAAGTTCAGTTCAGAATAGTTCAATTCTTACAAATTAAGTTCAGAAAAGTTATACGGAATATATTATTTATGAAAACCGATATAAAAACATTTGACATTAATTATTGGATACATACATTATCATTCTTTAAAAAAAAATTATTCCTCTCAATAATAATTTCACCTTCCTAGTCCACTCTAAACTTGTTTCTACATTCACACTTCATAATTTTATAAGGATGCATACTATTGAAATACCTATTATACAACATGACGTGAATATTCAAGGA
Organism: Heliosperma pusillum; assembly: GCA_022085475.1. Classification (NCBI taxonomy): domain Eukaryota; kingdom Viridiplantae; phylum Streptophyta; class Magnoliopsida; order Caryophyllales; family Caryophyllaceae; genus Heliosperma; species Heliosperma pusillum. The sequence continues at coordinate 19,156 of JAIUZE010001629.1, forward strand.
ACAGTAGATTCAGACATGTTTGATGATAAGTGGAAAAAGGGCATGTTCAAGGTACGAAACAAGATAGTAAAAAACATTTGGCGAGGCAATGGATTCGTTGTTTCGAGTGATAGTGAAGATGAAGAGGAAAGTGATGAGGAAGATGATGATATGGCAATATATGGTTAGGAAACGATGTAGTATGTGATTTATTTTTTTTATCGTAATGTAAACGTAGTAATTTGTATGAACAAACCAATGTATATAAATCGGAATAATGTTTATTATCTTACCTTATGTTTTAGAGTATATTTTTTTTTTGTATGACAACCCTTTCCAAAAGATAAAATAACAGTTTAGTAAAGTTTAGATTTTATAAGTTCTATTCATAAATTAAGTGCAGTTTAGTTCAACTCCTATAAGTTAGTTTAGTTCAGCTCCTATAAGTTCAGTTCAGTTCAGCTCATATAAGGCTCTGTTTTTTCTGATTTTTTAGAGCTGAACTGAACTGAACTGAACTTAATAGAGTTGAACTGAATGGAGCTGAACTGAATAAAGGTGAACTGAATAAGGTGAACTGAAATTAGCTTATTGGAGCTTCACTGAGCTGAAAAAATAAAAATAATAATAATAATAATATATAATAATAACTTCAACAACAACAACAATAATAATAATTATGATTATTATAATTATAATAATAATAATAATAATAATTATTATAATAATCATAATGATAATGATAATGATAATGATAATGATAATGATAATGATAAATATTATTAGTTTTTATCATTAGTCTTAATAATAATAATATTAGTAAATAGTAATAGTAGTATTAATATTAATATGATTGATTTTGATAGTCACAGCATTCATTATAATAACAATAATATTTAGTGATAATAATAATAGTAGTATAATACTCCCTCCTATTCAAGATAATATTCCCCATTGAAGGATGGAACAAAAATTAAGGAAAGTTTATTAAATAAGGTAAAGTATTGTGGTGGGGTGAGGAGATTGGAGAAGGGAATGTATTGTGGGGTATTATTGTAGGTAGGGGTGAACAAAAAGTGGTCTGGTCCGGTCCAGACCGGGAACATACCGGTCCGGTCTCCGGGTCCCAAAAAATATGGTGACCGGTCTCCGGTCCGGTCCATACTTAAAAAAAATTTCAATTTTACCTTTAAAAGAAGGACCGGTCCGGTCCAAACCCGGAAGAAACCGGACCTTAAGGGTTCCGGTCCGGTCCCCCTCTTAACCGGTCCGGTCTCCGGTCTTGGAATATGTGGTTATCCGGTCCGCGGGTTTATCCGGTCTGGTCCGGTCTGGTCCGGTTCTGGACCGGTGAACACCCCTAATTGTAGGGTCAGATGATTAAAATACGATAAAATTAAGTATTGTGGGGTGAGATGATTAAAATAAGTATAAAAGTTTCTTAAATAAGGAAATAGGGAAGGTATTGTGAATAGATGAAAAAGGAAAGAGGGAAGGTTATTGTGAATAGGAGGGAGTAATACTTATTATATTATTATTTTTAATACTATTATATTATTTTTATTACTACTATTATAATATAATAATAATAATAATAAATAATAATAATATTAATATTAATAATATTGATAATAGTTGCTATTAATACAATATTTCCTCCATTTCATAATAATTTTCGTAGTTCGAATTGCATAGTTTCCGAGACAACACTTCGACTCAATTTCTCTTTATTTATATTCATTTTTTTTTTCATTTTAAAAATTTGTTTCCAAATTTTTTTTTATGATGAATGTAAATGTTTTTTTGTTATAACGTCTTAGTTTATATATTTAACACTTATTTATGGTCAAAGTTATTAAAATTAATAGTAAAAGTCAAATGAGGGATAATTATGAGATGGAGGGAGTATTAATTAGTTAATAATAATAAAAAATAATACTCCGTATTAATATTAATATTAATAAAAACTTTTAAGTTTAAGATGAGTATAACTGAAATGAGCCGATTTTTAGTGGAGCTGAACTGAACTGAATTAAGCCGAGCTGAACTGAACTGAATAGAGCTGAACTGAATGGAGCTGAACCGAACTGAACTAAGCTGAATTGAATTGAATAGAACTGAACTGAAATGAGCTGAAATTAAGCTGGAAAGAACATGACCTAAATTCAGTTCAGAAAAATTCAGCAAAATTCAGCCTAAAAAAACGGGGCCCAAGTCATAAACTACCCAAAACCGTCCATAATGTAAAAAATGCTTCTTTACGCATGCCAAAAACAGAAATTATAAATTCTCAACTTCTAAGACGTTGACCAAAATAAGCTAGTGGAGGCGTTGACTAAAAAATTCAAAAATTAAAGCATTGTTTAAGTTTCAGAATTCAGATGCATGCAACATTGGATTGAGAAATACTGTCATGTTTTCCTTTCCATGAAGGAAGAACTAGGAATTTCTATATTTAGTCATTGGAGCTCTTGATAGGCTTATTTGTTTTCCTTGTTTTTTTTAAAAAAAAGTCATGAATTCAAGCTTACAACCAAAAAATGAGTCATGCATAGAGCTTCATCGAACTCTTGTAAACATTGATTTAGCCGAGATTGTGACAAGGAAGGGTACTATCGCCATGATAGCATCATTCAAGAGGGCAGGCTTTCTCAAAGGCTTCTTGCTCCTTGCGACATAACTCGAACTCATCCGTATGGTAGTACATGCACCGTGAATATTCATCCATCTCTTTATTACACTTCTGATGAAGGTCTCTCAGCCTGCAAAGTCATTAGCACTTATTAGATCTTGGTCGGCAGCAGTCACGGTCGTGGTGCAAGCTATTGCGCCATAATCTCACTTAATAAGGGCTATACCGTTCTCAAAATACAGTAAATACAATCGCAGTAATCTTCATAACCTTTACAAGCGGTCGCATTTTGGTCTATCGTAAGAGGGTCGGGTGTACCGTGTACATAGACTTACACCTATGTTGAAAACATTAATGTGATGAAAATTGCACCGGCATAGATAGACTGCTACTCACAATTATATGATGCACCAGCAGTTTCTCTTAAACATGCAGTAAATAAAATGCTACCAAGATAGCCAAGGACATTTTATTCACAGATGCAATCACATGGGCCATCGCCACTTCTGTGAAAACATCATCTTACACTGCTATCGTGTGTTCGTGTTTACTGCACTAGCAACAACCAAACCCCTGGTCCTACACTTAGTCCTTGCTCAAAGTATATTGTTTAGCATACTTCTAGCAAACCTACTAAGTTCTTCCTTAGTGGCTAACAGTCTTTACATATATCCATCCTCATACCAACGAGCAAATTAATCAGTTATCTGCTTATAAAATCAATAATAGCAGAAATAGGGGTACTGGAGTGCTCCAGTCACTGCAATGTACAGACTTTTCACACTTCCAGATTTCCATTGGGATGGTTGTGGACTAGCAGGAAACCAATCAGGGCTTCTTGTTTACTTATAAAAGCACAAAAATTTAGCTATCAAAGGATGAATTGTGCCCTTGGTTTTTAGAATGCTAATTGTACTAGGCACCACCACAACAACAAACATTACCCCAGTGTCTTGGGGGTTCCCGTGAATGGCAAGGTAAGAAGGGCCGGATGTACACACTCTTACCCCATGATAAGTTATGTCTGGATAACCGACAGCAAAAATTGCATTGAGTAAGTGTTAATTCACAATAAAGAAGCACAACCAATAAAGCAATTTTACTTTCAATCATGATAATCCAAAACCAAAGAAATACATTTGTGTCCATATTTCATGCCATTTGAATGACGTGATTCAATATCCAAAGATGGTTTATAAGTAACTAGCGGTGCTTTAGTGATTAGCTCCGGTTATATCTTAAACTTCCGTCATCATACAAGAATTAAGAAGTATGCCTCCCTATTCTTTGGAACTGCCCCATTATTCAAAATTCTCATCACAAAGCTTGAAAATGAGGCAAATAAGAAAGCTTCACTTTTTCTGTGTCGTAGTTGTAATATCCTATATCAAAGGGGAACATAGTCACCCCTTCTTAACCCACTTCTTTTACGAAGAGACCAGGCATTGAGCTCAGGCTTAAATACTAAATGAGGAATGAGCTGCAGTCAAGGCTACCGAGGAAAGATTGAGAATAGAAAGGAAGAAAGAGAAAAGCCTGAGGAACTTAAACTGCTACCTAAATGGACTCAGAAAGCCACGGCTCTTGGAACTTTATGCTTCACACTAAAATGACATAATGTCACATGACAGATAAATTATTCAAGAAAAAGGGAACTATGGTTGTTCATGGGATGTAATTAAGCTGGGCCTCGTAAGATGTAATCAAGCTAAGCCTAGGCAGGTGTAATCAAGATGAGCCTAGTTTATTACGTTAATGTTCAAACCCGTGTAATTAAAATATATATTTAATATTGGTTCCTATGGAAATTCATATGATCGAGTAGCCTTTATATACTACTCATTTACAAAATATTTTATCTTACCGAAAACTTCTGACTAACTAAAAAGATATACTCATTTGGTTATACTGTATATGCGTCTACAGATTTCAAACTTATCATGCTAAACAATAAATGGCGAGGAAAGGAAGGCATATAGCACAAAGCTTCCTATGATAAGATGAGAGAGAGTCGACAGAAATAGCTTCGCCATGTGACACACAAGCTATATATTTCAAATAAGAGCAAATACTAAAAATCCACATTGTATCAATTCCCTCTATTGTGCCCTCTCCGTCACCATACCTCTTCAAGTCCAAGAAATCTCATATTATCTTCTATCACTCTGAACCAAGTCTGTTTTGTTCTCTCTCTACCCCTAGCAACCTTCTCACATAGATCTCCTTCTCACATAGTCAAACCATCTTAGTCGGTTTTCCATCATCTTGTCCTCTATTGGGGCAACTTTCACCTTCGCCCTAATCACTTCATTTCTTAGTCGATCTTTCCTTGTATGTCCGCACATCCACCTCTAACATACCCTTCTCCGCCACTCACCTTAATTTTTGAACGTGACAATGTTGCACAGAAAACTCGCAGCCTTAGAGTACCGCGGGTCTAATTGTTGTGCGATAGAATTTACCCTTTAGTCTATGGGGCATAACTTTATCGCATAAAACCATGTGGCACTTTTCCATTTCAACCACCCCGCTTTAATTATGTGAGCCACATCTCCATATAACTCACTGTCATTCTGGATAATAGATCCTACATATCTACAGAATTATGACCCTTGAACAAACTTTACATCAAAAATAATACTCTCTACTCTCTTGACCCCGTGTTACACCTCAAATACTCAGTCTTACTCCTACTTAGCCTAAAGCCATGAGTCTCCAAAGTATGGCTCCACAATTTCTAACTTCTTTTTAACCCCCTCTTTCATCTCGCCAATTAACACAGTATGATGTGCAAACATCATACACCAAGGGATGTCGTCTTGAATAGCCCTTGTCAACTCATCCATAACTACAACAAAGAAAAAAGGACTAAGAGTGGAACCTTGATGCACCCGAATGGTAATGGGAAATTCTTCCGTTCTCCCAACGAAAAAATAAACCCACAAGGCAATAAAAAAAAGAAAAAAAAAAGAGATGAAACAAACACTTGGCCATGAACATAATGGGGTATGCGCCTATGCAAAATGTCACAAGTATTTATCCCCCAAAACTGTAGAACATAAAAAGACTCGTATCTTGAAAGGTATTTTAGACTTCCGGGTGATAACATTCAATAATCTCAAGGAGAGGGAGTGATGATAGAACAAACTACAATTAAAACTCCGTATAGAGCGTCCCATCAAAAACTTTATGCCCGCATTGCCAAACAAATTTGTTGCTTAAAGGTAGAGATCAAGCCTGTGGCCTCATTTAGCTGTATTAGTTCCCACTTACAAGAAGTACTTCTCAAATGAAGGTCCTAATAGTTGAATCAAATATCCACAATTCAGGCATAAGGGAACTCCAAATCTCAATTGAGCGTAGAAAGTGCAACACATTACTACAACCTAAGCTCTTGAACGACACATGGGTATGCATATCCATAGCTACAGTCTGTAATAATTCCATAGAGCAGCAAAGTAAATCTCTCAAAACCTACAACATAAACCTAAATGTAGGAAAAATAGCTTCCAATTTACTGACTTGATCCTCGATAATTGAGTGTAGAAGCTACAACTTATGCTTTTGAGAGGCTCATTGGTATGCAGTCTCACACTCTAATTAGCATGAACACCGCTATAATCTGTAATCCTTCCCTAAAGCAACAAAGTAAATCACTCAAAATCAACAACACATATACCTAAAATCAGGAAAATAGCGTCCAATTTACTGATTTGAACCGTTATGGTAAGCTCAAATTTCCTTCATCCGATCACAAGTAAACTCCATGTCTCAATTGAGTGTAGAAACTACAACTCACTACTACAAACTTGAGCATTTGAGAGGCCATTGGTATGCAGTCAAACAAGCATATACAAAGCTAGAATTTGTCATCCTTCCCTAAAGCAACAAAGTAAATCGCTCAATACCAACAACACACCTAAATTCAGGAATATCGCTTTCGATTTAATAAATTAAACAGCAATAGTTGGCTCAAATTTCCATCACCTAATTATAACAAAACTCTGCATTCACCCGAATCTAGAAACTACAACTCAGTACTACAAACTCGAGCTTTTGAGAGGCTCAACGGTGTGCAGTCTCGCGATCTAACTAGTATATACAAAGCTCGAATCCCCACTATTCCATAACTCCCTAAAGCAACAAAATACAGTATCTCAAAACCCGAAACATAAACCTAAAATTCCCACCTAAAATTCAAATCAACAAGAATAAAACCTCCTTTTCTAATCAAAATCAACAAAACCCACAAAATGTAACAATCAACAACGCTAAAAACCCGAAAACAAACAATGTAAAACAACATCCCACATTGATAAAAACCAAAACTTGCAATAAAAAAAGGGTGATAAAATCTTACAGTGAGAAAACACAACGAGTAACATCACGGCCTTTATCAAGGCATTTCTCAGGATCAGCATCCTTCTTTTTGCACTTCAAGAACGCAACGTTCTCGTTACGGCATCGTAATCCAATCTGCTTAGATGCAGCCATTAATACTGCCGATGTCGGAACTGGGTCTTCTGCTGATACATTTGCTGCCATCTGAAATTCAAGATAACCCAGAAATAAAAATTAATGTCAAAATCAAAGAAAACCCAGTTTAAAAATCAATCGAAATAAATGAAGATGAAGATGAAATGATCCTAATCATTGTGGGTTTTGGGGAGATTGATAAGATTATGTTTACCTTTTTTTTTCAGTTAGGTGAGGTTACTTTCACTTGGAATATCGATAGAGAGTAATGGCGAACTGGCGATGGATATTAGATTATCAAAGTTAATGGTTACCAACACCAAGCACCAACAACGAATTGCAATTTTTTTTTATAGCTCAATGGTAATCGTAAACAAAAGTGTATGTCCGAACTCCGCCAAACAAATGAGTTAACCAGATCGGGTTTAGCTCATGTCACTTCAGTTCTGATTTGAAACAGAATTCAGATCGGGTCGGTTGGATTATTTACGGGTATTTTATTATGTTAAGTTATTTAGGGATAATGGACTGTGTGCAACTATAAACTTACTGACCGGGTCAATTCGGTTTACATGTCAATCTTGGTTCTCTCAGTTCGGGTGTAGAGTCAGATACGGTTCAGATTATTCGGGCGAGTCATTCGCTAGCTCTATACTTCAAAACGTTGAGATTTTGTGTGTTTTTTTTTATAATATAAACTTAAACTAATAATAAAAGTGTACTCCCGAGAAGGAGTAATTAGAGAAAATCTTACACATTTCGTGTATCACGTTTTTCAAATGGATCAGGTGACTCAGAAATTCGGTGGATTTATATGGGTCGAGCTAGAATACATTTTGGGTTAAATAAGAGTTAGGCTCTACAGGTCTCTCTTCGAGTTAAGGTAAGAATACAGGTAAAACAATACTCTTATTTTACCATTTTTTTAATCTGAAAAACATATTTTTGTTAAAAAAAAATTAAATTATATACAATATTAACAATACATTCATTACTTATCATACTTACGTTAAAACATTTATAAAATTAAATTATTTTAATAATTTTTGTAACTAATGATACACAATATTATTAATATAATTATTTTAATAATTTTCTTGATATGTCTTTAACCAAATGGGTTAAAATGGTCGAGTCGCATTTTGACTCTAATATAACGGGACATTTCGGGTGCGGGTTGTCGCCGTTTAAGATTAACCTGTTGTTAGCCCTGAAAACGGATGGTGTTTACGGGTGTAGTCACTTGTTGAGTTGTTGACATGTTTAAACATGTTCATGCGCTCATTTTTCAAAAATAACTAAGAAAAATCTGCATATATAAAGATAGAGACTTCTCTTTATTTAGATTGTACCGAATACATCTAAGAATGTTTTAAGTAATTAACTATTAACTATATTTGTAAATCTATGTTTCTCATGTTATATCATGAAGACTTTATATTGTTAGTATGTGACTCGTATGTCGCTTACGGAAAATGTCGGAGTTTGATTACGATGAGAAATAAACTAAGAAAGAAACAAAATAAAAACAAGGAAATACGTGATGGAAGAAATAAGCTCATGTTAGCGCGTCTCATCGATGACATCAGCGTTTGTTTCCTATTGTTGATCGGATTTCGTGCGTAGTTACTACGTATGTGCTTTTGGTTTCTTGATTAGTTTATTATTATGTTTAATTAGTTTTCTAAGTTTGTTTAGGAAACTTAGTTTGTTTATTATTATTTATTTCCTAATTCGATTAGTCTTAGTTAAGGTAACTTCCTATATAAACACTACCTTATCCTAACTATTCTTTAAGGACAGATTTGTGAGGCAAACACGTTGAGAGTTTTAAGAGGCAAATCTAGAAAAACTATGTGCTCATCTTTTGTAATCTGTAATTCTCCCGGCATAGTGAAATATTTTCCCTCGCCCTTGTGGACGTAGCTATCACATTGATAGTGAACCACGTAAATCTTGTGTCTTTTATTTATTGCATCTACTCCAAGACACTTCCGCGCACAACAATTGGCACAAGAGCCTTGAGTTTTAGATCCAGGAGGAGAAGATGTCAAGTGAGACTATAAGAATTGAGAAGTTCGATGGGAGGAATAGCTTTGCACTATGGCAGTTGAAGATGAGGGCTTTGCTAAAAGAAAAGTGTATCTGGAAACCCTTGACGCATGGTTTCTCCATGAAGGTGAAGAAGACTGAAGCTTCTTCTTCGGGTGATGAACCTAGGATGATTGAGACGGAAGATCCTGCCTTGGTAACAATGGAGGAGAGGGCTCATTCATCGATCTTGTTGAGTTTGTCAGACGATGTCCGAACCGAGGTAGTCGGTGAGTTTTTTGCTGCGGGTTTATGGCTGAAATTGGAGAGTTTGTACATGACAAAGTCACTCACCAATAAGTTGTTGTTGAAACAACGTCTGTTCTCTCTTTCAAGATGCAATTAGGTATGTCACTTCGTGATCATCTAGACAAATATAATACTATATTACTAGATCTGCGTAATATAGATGTTAAGATTGAGGATGAAGATGATGCTTTAATTCTGCTGGTTTCTTTACCTGCGTCATATGAGAATTTTGTGGCTTTTTTTGTTCTTGGTAAAGAAACATTAACCTTAGAGGAAGTGAAGTCAGCACTTTGCACTAGGGAGTTGCGTCAAAAGGCAACTGTTGACTTAGGAGACGGATCAGGGGCAAGCTTAGCTGTTGTTAATAAGGCTAAGAAAGGTCGATCTTATAAGAAAAAGGCTAAGGCTAAATTTTATGACACCAATAATGCTACTAATTCTGTTATCTGTTTTCTATGTAAAGAATCCGGGCATAAAAGACCTAGTTGTCCTAAGTTGAAAACTAAGTCTAATGCGGCTGTAGTTCAAAGTAAGAATACAGAGTACGATTGTGAGGCGGACTATGCTCTTGCGGTTGATTATATTTGTCCTATTGATCGTTGGATTCTGGATTCTGGTTGTTCTTATCATATGTGTCCACACAAGCATTGGTTTAATACTTATGAATCCTCTAATGGGGGTTACGTTGTTGTTGGTAACAATGCTACTTGTGAGGTAGTTGGTATAGGGTCAATCAAGATGAAGACTACTGAGGGTAAGATTTGTGCTTTGACTATTGTGAGACATGTTCTAGCTTTAGGGAAGAATCTTATTTCACTTGGTGCATTAAGTGATTTAGGATATGAGTTCCGGGGTAAAGGGAAGAATTTGTCTATCATGAAGGGTTCTAGTTTGGTGCTGAAATGAGTCAAACAAAATACCTTGTATGTCTTACAAGCTTAAACACTGACTAGTTCTGCAGTTTGTGCGTCCGTAAATCACGAAGAGATGACTAAGCTTTGGCATAAAAGGCTTGGTCATATGGGTGAGAGAGGGATGCAACTATTGTCTAAGAGAGATGTTCTTAAAGGTGCAAGGTGAGGAACCTTGAGTTTTGTGAACATTGTGTGTTTGGTAAGAAACACAGATCTAAATTTAGCAAGGGTGTTCATAGAACTAAAGAAGTCCTTGATTATATCCATTTAGATGTCTGGGGGCCTGCTCGAGTTGAAGGTATGGGAGGATATCATTATTTTGTTACTTTTATTGATGATTATTCGAGGTACACATGGCTTAGGTTGCTTAAGCATAAGAGTGAGGCTTTCAAAGTCTTTGTGCAATGGAATAATTTGGTGGAAAATCAGAAAGGTGAGAAGATCAAGAAGCTACGAACAAACAATGGTTTGGAATTCTGTATAGGGGAATTCGATGAGTTCTGTAAGAATGAGGGTATTGCGAGGCATCATACCGTCAGGGGTACACCACAGCAGAACGGTGTAGCAGAACGAATGAATCAGACACTGTTAGAGACAGGTCGATGCATGCTCTCTAATGCAGGTCTTGCAAGAAGGTACTGGAGTGAAGCTGTTCTTACAGCTTGTTACTTGATTAATCGTGGGCCTCATCTGGGAATTGGCTGCAAGATTCCTTATGAGTTATGGAGCGGGAATGTACCGTATTACTCTACACTTAGAGTCTTTGGATGTGTAGCTTATTATCATGTAAAATATAGTAAGTTGGATCCAAGGGCTAGGAAGGGATGCTTTCTGGGATATAGAGATGGAGTTAAGGGGTTCAGATTTGGTCTCCCTTAGAGGGTCGTGTTATTAATAGCAGGGATGTTACCTTTGATGAAAATTCCATGTTTATTTCTAAGGAGGTGCCCGAGGGTGTTGAAAAGAGTAAGAGTGCCTAGAAAGAGGTGGAGTTTGAGGTGACTCCTGCCACTTTATCTATGTTTCCACGAGTTGTGATCGAGGAGGATACCGAACCAGTTACTTCTAGTCCTGTAACTACTCCACATGAGGAGGAAAGTGATCAGGATGAGTCTTCTAATCAACCAAATGATCCTACTACCTTGCCTAAACATGTAAGTAAGAAGACCATGAGGTTAATTGAGGAGCTTGAAGGCCGCAAGGTTTGTGGCAATAATTGCTATGCTGAGGAGATGGTTGGTTATGCATTACAGGTAGTTGATGAAATTGAGTCTGAAGAATCATCATCTTATAAAGAAGCAATTGTTAGTAGTGAGTCAGTGCAATGGCTTGCTGCTATGGGTGAAGACATGGACACTACAAGAGAAAGCTCGTTTTGCGACGGATTATTCCGTCGCCAAACATGGTATTTCCGTCGCGAGAGACAGGTTTGCGACGGATTTGCGACGGATAGTGTCCGTCGCTTATTTTTGTCGCAAACAGCCGTATTTGCGACGGACTAATCCGTCGCAAGTTAGTTGCGACGGGATATCCGTTGCCAACATAAATAGCGACGGATTACAAGTGGCAGTCAAGTCAAACATAAAGTCAAGTCTTGCGACGGAAATTCCGTCGCAAACATTGACTTTATCTTTGACTTGACTGCCACCTGTACAACCAAGTCAAACATAAAGTCAATGTTTGCGACGGAAATTCCGTCGCAAGACTTGACTTTATGTTTGACTTGACTCTAAGTCAGTCAATTTTTGCGACGGAATTTCCGTCGCAACAAGGCCTGTATTTTCCAGGAAATGGTTGTTTCCTGCATCCCCTCTATACGCGTTAAAACGACAAAAAACCTGCAAATAACAGAAGTTTTCCAGCAGTTACGCGTCCAACAAAGTTACTAATGTAACACAAAACCATGCATGAACAAAGTTTTGGTTTTATATCATAAAAGTAATTAAAGTCTTACAAATAAAAGGTTCTAAGTTCAAAATAGTTAACTAATCACTCAACCACACGGAGTGAATGGAGGGAAAGGGGTGAATGGGTTGGGCCTAGCATTATCGCCGCCATCATCATCAAAGTCGTCTCGACTCTGGTTAGGACCTCCAGTTCTGCAGTTTTGAGTAGAATTTCTTGCAACCTGACTCAAGTACTCTTCTATAGCTGCAATCCTTCGAGCTTGCTCGTCGCGCTCTTGCTAAGTGCCGCATTCTCCTTTGACAGCTTAGTAGCCAGACTTGGGGTGCACTGAGTCGGGTTTGAGGTAGCAACAAAGTGCTTATGATGGTCAAACAAATAATACGCCGATGGTCCCAATCCGTAGCATCTTCCTTTCTCGTCAAATCTAGTCTCGTCATAATAGATCTCATTATCGTCGATGTTTTCGACTCCTTAACTTTGAAGCTCAGACTTCTTTGACATTTATTCTGCATCACAAACAAGTTCAGAATTAGTAATTGTCATTTAAATTAAGTAGTTAATGTAATTAAATATATAAATGACAAATTAAACATAAATCACTTAACAAAAAAATGCATAACTTACATAGAGTTTAGCTGGTTTTTTTGATAACCATCCACGGAACGGGTGCTTCTTTGTCTTCTCTAAGACTTGCACGGCATTTGGGATACCAGATGAAGATTTATCGACCTACAATTTAAATACTTGTTAGTATAACATATATATATATAAATAGGATCACATAAGTCCACCTTCCTTAGATAAGTCCATGAGTCCTAATCTACACCATTAGATCAAACAAATGAATGATTAAGATTAAACCAAAAAATAAAAGGGTGATATAAAAGCTCCCTACCTCACCCAAACCCTAATCATTTCAGAAATCTACCACTCTCTCCCTACCCTATTCTCTCTCTAACCACCATCCACCAACTTCCTCCTCCTTTTCCTGCGCCGCCAATAGCCCGCCGTCTCTGCCGCCCCTCACCACTTCGTCACTGCCGACGTACGCCGCCCTCGCCGCCTCACCCCACCTCGCCGACGCCGCCTAGTTGACACCACACTGCTTCTTCTTGTCCCTCATTGCCGCCATCGACGCCACACATTACCTGCCACCACGACCTCCACGCCGCGACCACGCCACCTGCCACCACGCACCGCGCCTTTGCCGCTTCCCTACCCACCTCCCCCTTCTGTCGCCTCCCTCCCCACCTGCCGCATCCCTTCTCCTTCCCCTTTTTTTTCTTTCAGATTTGGTCTTATATTGGAGTTGGGTGGCGGCTGTGTTTTTTTTTTAAAGATTTGGTGGCTGTTGGGATTTTTTTTCAGATTCTGGGCTGTGGTGGTGGGTGGTGGGGCTGTGATGGTGGGCTGTCGGAGTTGGGGTCGTCGGAGGTGGGGGAGCGTGTTGGTAGTGGTGGACGTGGACGGTGGTGGTGTCGTGGTGGTGTTATATATTGGTGGCGGTTGGAGGTTGGGACTAAAGTGACATAATATTTAAGTAAAGTTACACTCCGTCTCGGGCTAGAGTTACATAAAATTGTGTCAAAAAGTTACCAAATTAGAATAAAGTTACATAAAATTAGACTAAAGTTACATAAAATTAGACAAAAGTTACATTAAATTAGACTAAAGTTACATAAAAATTGTAATAAAACTAGAGTAAAGTTACATAAAATTTGATTAAAATTACATAAAATTGGACTAAAGTTACTTAAAATTATATAATATCAAATTAATATATTCAAAATCACATTATATTACATAATTTTAAATTTTAATATAAAAATAGTCTTAAAAGACTAAAGGTATACTCGCAAAATAGTGAAGTTACACACGTAAAAGACTAAAGTTACATAAACTATTTCTTAAAATTACATAAATTCAAATTAATATACAAAATTAACTATATTAGCATAAAGTTACACCATTTAGGGCTGAAGTTACACTCTAAATTCACTAAATTTGTATAAAGTTACATTTTTAAAGGTTAAAGTTACATTCGTAAAAAACAAAAGTTACAAATTTTTTTGATAAAGTTTCAAAAACTTGTTCTAAAATTTCAGAAATTCAAATTAGCCTTAATAAGTAGTAGGTGAGTGTATTAATGCTTCTAATCTCATCCCTCCATCTCTTGTAAAATCTAATGGCTTAGATTAGGACTTAGGGACTCACCTAAATAACAAGACTTACCTGAACGGCTGAACCTGACTCTCTCTCTCTCTCTCTCTCTCTCTCTATATATATATATATATATAGAGTTAGGTTCAAATGAGTCTTTCCTTAACTTTGAGTCCTTGAGTCCTAATACAAGCCCTTAGATCAAGATGATGAATGGCTAGGATTAAAACAAAATGGATGGTCAAGATTGTGAGACACACACAATCCATCTTCTTTAAACCCTAATATAAATACCCATTTTCCACTCTTTTTCTTCATTTTCACATCCTCTCATTCTCTTTCTACCTCCCTTCTCTCTCTATATCCTCTAAAAAAAAAACCAAAAAAACCCTAAACCGAGCCCATCCGCCACGGCCCATCCGCCACCTTCAAACCACCGCCACCTCCTCCTCCCTACACCGCCACCTTCACCACCGCACCGTCCTCCTCTCCACCTTCCTCCTCCTCCTCCTCCACTGTCCTCCTTCACCACCGAGCACCACCAGTCCCACGCCCCCACCGAGCCCCACCACCAGCCCCACCACCAGTCCTCCATCCACCCACTGCCGCCGCTTCCCTCCCCACCACCGAGCACCACCAGCCCTCATCCCCGCCGCCTCCTTCTTCCCCCTGCCGCCTCCTTCTTCCCCCTGCCGCCGCCTCTCCTCATTCCTTTCTCTTTTCTTTTTTTTTTTTTTTTTTCAGATTTGCACTACTATGATTTTTTTTTCTGTTTTTTTGTTGATGGTTGGTGGATGATGTGATTATTGTTTGTGGTGGGTGAAAGACAAAAAAATCACAACCATTGTTTTTTCATTTTTTTTTTCTGATTTTGTATGTTTTTTTGTTTTATTTAAGATTATTGTTTTTTCATTATGTATTTTTTGTTTCTAAATCTAATTTATTTATTTTCAGATTCACTTTTTTTTTTTCGTTTTTCATTTTTTTTGAATTTCTTATGATTTTCTATTTTATTTTTATCTCGTTTTTTATTTTTTTTGAATTTCTTATGATTTTCTATTTTATTTTTATCTCGTTTTTTTTTTTTTTGTTATTGATTATTTTTAGATCTAAAATTACATAGTTATGGACTAAAGTTTCACTAGTATGGACTAAAGTTTCACTAGTACAGACTAAAGTTTCACTAGTACGTACTAAAGTTTCACTAGTACGTACTAAAGTTTCACAATTACGTCCTAAAGTTTCACAATTACGTCCTGAAGTTACACTAGTATGGGCTGAAGTTACACTAGTATGGGCTGAAGTTACACTAGTATGGGCTGAAGTTTCACTAGTATGGACTGAAGTTTCACTAGTATGGGCTGAAGTTTCACTAGTATGTACTAAAGTTTCACTAGTATGTACTAAAGTTTCACTAGTATGTACTAAAGTTTCACTAGTATGTACTAAAGTTTCACAATTATGGACTAAAGTTTCACTAGTATGTACTAAAGTTTCACAATTATGGACTAAAGTTGCACTGGACTAAAGTTATCTTATTAAGGACTGAAGTTACTTAATTAATCATTATAGTTACATTAGTATGGGCTGAAGTTACACTATAATTGACTAAAGTTACACAGTTAATAAATGAAGTTTCACTAATAAAGGTTAAAGTTACACTTATTAAAATATTAAAATTAATTCATACTTTAACTTAAAGTTACGCAATTAAGAATTAAAGTTACACTCATAAAAAACTAAAATCACATAAATTTGTTTAAAAATTATATAAATTCAAATTTATATACTCGAAATCACAGTCTAGGGTCTCAGGTTCACTAGGATTATTGTTCAGGGGTAAGGGTGTAGTCAACTATCATGCAATAAAGTTATCTAAGGTCACAAGATCGGTCGATTCAATTATGCCCTTTAGATCTACAATTTAACATGCGATCGCTATCATTAAACGAGTTCTATTCAATTATTGTAGCCTATCTTAGTCTTAACCCGCTCGGTGTTAATCCTAATTTGCGAGACTAGTTAATTAATCCTGGCCAGTAATTAAACAACTAGAATTAAAACGATAATCAAACGATAACCATGCAATTGCAATTCAATTAATTAGTCTACCCCTTCTAACAATCCTAGATCCCATTTCAACCCTAGAAAGAAATTTAGCTACTCATAACGATATTAACAACACCGGTAATAAATAAAGTAAACATGCTTAACAACAATGAAAGGATTAACAAAGAATAATTAAAGAACTAGAAGGTAACTAATTGAATAACAAAGGAAGATTAAAGAATACCGATTACAAGCTTGAACTAAAAACTATAGTCTTGATGATAAAATTCAGAGGCAAAGCAAACTAATTTAGGTTTCTAATATTAAAGCATACCTCATTGTGAAAGACGAGCTTTCCTTTTATAATAAAATCTAATTAATTAGGTTAAACTAGATTAGGATAATACGAAAGCCGTCAAATACTGGGTTGCTCGATCGAGCAAAGTGATGTTGCTCGATCGAGCATCCTTCAGCCCGACTCGATCGAGCAGACAGTATTGCTCGATCGAGCAGCCTTCAAAATGGCTTGCTTCTTCGTTTTTCTTCTTTCCTTCATTACCGCTCTCGATTCTCGTGCCTAACCTTCTACGATTCGACTCCGCCATGCTTCATATCTACTCAAAAAGCTCCAAATGCATCCAATCTGCATTAAAACATAACATAAGCGGCAAAATCGATATTCTAGGTAAAATAGCATAGAAATAAGCAAGGAAAGACGGTAAATCAAGTTATATGTAACTAAGGGAAGCATAAAATATG
Organism: Heliosperma pusillum; assembly: GCA_022085475.1. Classification (NCBI taxonomy): domain Eukaryota; kingdom Viridiplantae; phylum Streptophyta; class Magnoliopsida; order Caryophyllales; family Caryophyllaceae; genus Heliosperma; species Heliosperma pusillum. The sequence goes on from JAIUZE010001629.1 coordinate 36,373, forward strand.
TGTATAAATAATGATCATCAAGGACTAATCTAATCTAATCTAACTAATTTAAGTCTAGGGTTTCGTGCCCTCTAACTACATAAGAGGATCTATTTATAGGTTTACAAAATGGAGGAAAGATGGGCTTCGAAAGACTAAGTGGGCTGAATGAGTCACGGCCGTGAAATGTGTCTCACGACCGTGACAAGGGTTTCACAACCTTGAGATGCAAGTCACGGTCGTGAGATATGTGGCAGTAGCAGGTCCAAAATTCTCAACTAAGTCACGACCGTGAAACATGTTTCACGACCGCAAGCTGAGTTTCACGACCGCGAGCTCAGTTTCACGACCGCGAGCTGAGTTTCACGACCGCGAGCTGTGTTTTTACGACCGTGAGCTGTGTTGCTCGAAAATCATCATTCTTTGGAAGGAATCCCACGACCGTGAGATGTACTTCACGCCCGTGAAAGGTCTTTCCTCCTTGTTCCCTTGATATAACTTTGTCAACTTCTCTCGGTTTAGCTCGCCTTGACTCGGGATGACTCGGGTACGCCAAGTAGGGCCCCCTATGGTATGTGGGGTCCCCTAGGACATGTCGTGGGCCCTCAGTGTGATGTACCTTCTCTTTTGTCGATCAAAATTGGGCAGAACTCGCCCCAAATGACGGTTTATCTACAAAAACACGATAAAAGCGAGAAATATGCTAGAAGAAGGTAAAACACGTAGCGTTAAAGGCAAGCAAAATGAGGCAAAATGGGGTGGAAAAGTAAGAGAAATGACACTATATTAGAATGATGATGATTGTTTGGTTGTTGGATATTCTGATTCTGACTATGCTGCAGATGTAAATAGCAGGAGGTCCGTAACCGGGTATGTTTTTACACTTGGTGATTCTGTTGTTAGTTGGAAGTCTACTCTTCAATCTTCTGTGACTTTGTCAACCACGGAGGCGGAGTATATGGCTTTGACTGCGGCTGCTAAGGAGGCTATATGGTTAAAGGGGCTTGTAAGTAAGCTTGGTCTACATCAAGAGATCGCTTCGTTATATTGTGATAGCTTAAGTGCTATTTGTTTGGCGAAGGATCAAGTGCATCATGTTAGATATCATTTTCTGAGGAACGAGAAAAGAATCAAGGTGAAGAAAGTGGGAACAGCTGACAATCCTGCAGATTGCTTCACTAGGCCGGTTCCATTCAGCAAGTTTAAACATTGCTTGGACTTGTTGAATATAGACAGTTATGTCTAGACCCTTCGGGGTGCTGAGATCGAGGTGGAGCCTTGAGCGGCCCGGTCCAGGGCAAAATGGACGCATGCCTAGTCCAGGGCTTATTGGATGGCAGACCCAGTCCAGGGTATATTGGATGGTTATAGACTCAAGGTGGAGTCTATGGTGTTCTAGTGTGAGTGCTCATTTACTGGAACATGGCAGATACTTGTCTACTTGAGAGTGACATATATAGTGGTTGAGTGGTTTGGAAGCCGTTTGCTAAATGTGACTGTCCGAGTCAAGGTGGAGAATTGTTAGTATGTGACTCGTATGTCGATGACATCAGCGTTTGTTTCCTATTGTTAATCGGATTTCGTGCGTAGTTACTACGTACGTGCTTTTGGTTTCTTGATTAGTTTATTATTATGTTTAATTAGTTTCCTAAGTTTGTTTAGGAAGCTTAGTTTGTTTATTATTATTTATTTCCTAATTCGATTACTCTTAGTTAAGGTAGCTTCCTATATAAACACTACCTTAGCCTAGCTATTCTGTAAGGAGAGATTTGTGAGGCAAACACATTGAGAGTTTTAAGAGACAGATCTAGAAAAACTCTGTGCTCATCTTTTGTAATCTGTAATTATCCCGACATAGTGAAATATTTTCCCTCGCCCTTGTGGACGTAGCTATCACATTGATAGTGAACCACGTAAATCTTGTGTCTTTTATTTATTGCATCTAATCCAAGACGCTTCCGCGCACAACATATATATTTTTCAAGATAATGGCATGATAACCTTGTGTATATATTATTAGCTAATGTATCGACATTGAAGATTTGTGTAATAAAACGAACACAACATCTCATTGCGAAGCCATAAAGACTTTTTTCCTGGTAGCCCAAGCCATGAGGATTTGATATACGGGCCTACGGGGTATCATGGTATGGAACCTTGATGTATCTTGAATTTTTGTGTTGGACTTGGAGTGTAGGGTCGAGTATAAGTTGTAAATATGAATTTTTTTGTATAAAGTCGTACTATAAAGGTGTAAAAAAGGATATATTATATCGAGTGATGCAATATAGATGATCGGAGTTATTGATACGTACCCTCTGACTTTAATCATAAACTTGATAGAGATGTTTAGGGAATAAGGGTAGGTGTGAAGATGGAAGGTACGATGGAGTGGAAGTTGAATAGCTCGATGGTTAAAAACATCAAATTGTCTTTTGAAGATTAGAATGATAATGTAGGGGTGGAAACAAGATCAAATGTAAAGCGATCAACAACTATGATTACATCCACCAAACATTTACATTTAGCATAACACGATGAAAGTTAGTATGCACATATTAATATTGTACACATGAAGTTGTCGGTATATAATTTTGGTAGAAAAGCTTAGTTTAGACTACACGCTTGCTTTCTAGCTACTAAGAAATACTCCGTATGATTCTCTGAACGACTAATATTAAGAGAAACCATGGAAAAGACTCAAGGGAACTTGTTGAAGGATTAAAAAAATATTGACATCTTGTACTTAACTGGCAACTTGGCAAGGTAGAAATCTAGAAAATAGAATCTGAAAATAATCTCTCATAGTCTTGTGTTACATGAGTGATAAAAAGTATTCCGTTGCCGGGAATCGAACCCGGGTCTCCTGGGTGAAAGCCAGATATCCTAACCGCTGGACGACAACGGAATTGTGTTAACTATTGTTAGTTTTGTAATTAAATAAGCTAAATTTGTTTTTGCTATTTTATGCATAAAGTCGAGAAATGTTAGGCATTATCGGGACTAATTAGTGCAAGAAGATGATTGACTTATTTAAGGTTCCCCATAGGCCATATCAAATAAAAAGGTTCCACAATTTATTTAAGATTTATTTTGTTGTAAACCATTCGGTTTAATCTGAATTCGAGCCCGGTAGGATCATTAGGGCGATAAAGCCCTCCCTCATTATTTTAATCAGTATTGCATTCCTGGTGCTCGAATACAAGACCTCTTGTTAAGTTAGAATAACCCCTTGTCAGTTAATTTAAATGCTTATGTATAAATTTATTAATATCTTTAACAAGGAGATAATTGACTTATTTGATTATCTCCTTGCACTAATACCCAAACAATGCAGCAAGAAATTAATCGAATGGCAGCATTTTAACTTCCAGCTTTTAAGATTTATTACTATGATTCCTAAAGTTATAGGTTGCCTTGCATGCATGCGTGAACCACAGATACTCGTACTCCCACTTTCGGTGTTTATATCACAACTGCATTTTTCAAATTACTTTATAATATCATTAATACTGACCAGCAATAAGGAGATAATTGACTTATTTAAAGTTGTACCAGAAAATTAGTTGAGTTTACACATTGTCAAACTTAAATATTCAAGTCAGATCTCGAGATTAAGATGAGTCCAACTACTACTAGCTACTAGCTAGCAGCTATGATGCCACGATCAAACACCTAAAATCTGTCTCAAATAAATGTACGCTAAATAATTTATTTCACTAACTAGTTTAAAACCCGTGCATAAATGCACGGTATATAGAACTTTTTATTTCTAATAAACTACTTATATAATAGTGGTATCTTATTAGGTGTTCATTTTTCTCGCCATTATATTTTTACTTTGAAAAATAAAAAGTTGAAACTGAAAATTAATTAAGAGAATTGAGTAGCGTGTTAAAATGTATTTTTTAAACGAAAATATTTTTGTATACAACAAATCTAGTGATCCCAATTTATAAAATCTCTCAATTTCTTTTGTCATGAAAGTAATAAAAAATGTTTACTATTTTTTTATTTTTTTTAATACGGAATATGACTCAAGCCATTCTAAAATAATAGTATCAATAAAATATTTAATAATTTAAAGTTTTATATAAAATTTTTATATTTTAGAATTTAGTAAATATAATATAATTAGATGAAAAGATAACAATTAAATGAAATATACTAATATAATTATTAATGTACTTATTTAGTTAATGTACTTAATTGTAATTAGCTACCTTATTTAGAAAGAAGCTTTTTGGAGGAAAAAATTGTGAGAAAGCTTATTCTTTTATATAGGAGATTCTCGTTGAAGACCGTAATATCCGTATTTAATGAATACGGGTCGGGTTGATTCTCATAAAAAGGCAAATACTTGCCTCTTTGTGAGAGGCAACCCAACCCGTCTTCATTAAATACATATATGTCAGTGTTCAATGAAACTTGCACACAAGATGAAAGGAGACCATTTGTTGGCAATGTTATTACACTACAAGAAAGTGCTTCATTAGCGACGGAATATTTACGACGGACATAAATTCCGTAGCAAAAGAGAGATTGCGACGGATCCTGCGACGAAAATCCAAACCTGCGACGGACATTCCGCAGCAGAGTTTTCAGCCATGGCGCCTAGATATTTTACATGGCGGGAACATCTGCGACGGAATTTCCGTCGCAATTCCGTCGCAGACGTGCTTACTTGCGACGGAATTTGCGACAGAAAGTCCGTCGCAAATTTAAATTATTGACTGAAATTTCATAACTGGAAAAGACAGGTGGCATATTTATTTGCGACGGAATTTCCGTCGCAAACATTTTAAATATATATTGCGACGGAAATTCCGTCGCAGGATTTGTTGATATATCCGAACATCGCTCTTTCTCTCTCCCCGTGTTTTCTTTAATAAAACCCCAAATCTTCACCAATCGTCATCTCACTGGAGCCACCCCCAAGACCACCGGGGCCAACCCAACCCCAGACCACCGGAGCCGCACCTACACGATCGGATCTACCTTATAGGTACGCCTCTCTTTCTCACTCTCCCTCTTCTTTAAATTGTCTTTTTCAGATCTACCATTGCCGGTGCCACCACTCCCTCCCCTTGCCGGCGCCACCTACCTCCTCCCCTTGCCGGCGCCACCCACCCCCTCCTCTTGCCGGCGCCACCTACCCCCTCCCCTTTCCTCCTTTTCCCCTTTACCTTCTTTCTTCTCTTTCCTTTATTCCCCTGCCGGCGCCCGCCCTGCCCTCCCTGCCGGCGCCACCACCACCCTGCCCCCCTGCTACACGGGCCCCACCCCATCTTTCCATCCCTCCTTTAAAATGTTATAATTATTAATATAATATAATTATTACTCCCTCTGTCCCGGTCATTTGTTTACCTTTAATTTTGGCACAATTATTAAGGAAATGGTAGAGGACCATTTGTGGTGGTACTTGGTGGATGACATGTGGACAATAGTCCCATTGGGTGAACAAATTACCATTTTTAATATAGTTTATGATACTATAATTAGTATAGTTTACAATTAGTATAGTTTATGATACTATAATTAGTATAGTTTATGATACTATAATTAGTATAGTTTATGTTACTATAATTGTGTTTATTTTTATGTTTAAGTTTGCATTATTATTGATTAATTATGTTGTTCATATATGATAGACCTAGTACCCGTTCAAGAATTATACATTAGGTGTAATTCTTGAATAGTCCCCGTTTTGGGACTGTCTTTGAATCTTTCATACCATTTAGGTGGTAAATACTAATTATTTTTTTAATTGTTATTTGACGATTAATTTTGGTTGACAGTTCTTTTAATGTTCTCTGAATACATATGTCGAGTGACAAGTCATTCAACATTGTATATTTGGAGAACTGTAGGGAACTGCTGCCGAATTTTCGTCTCATAACAATTAATTAAATGATTAGTATTTACTAATGGTATGAAAGATTCAAAGATGGGTTTAGGTTGGAGAGATAAGGACCCCATGAGTTTGAAATATTGTTTTTTTTGCAGGTTGAAGATGTTAGATATTTGTTGTTGTTGTTGTTGTTGTTGTTGTTGTTGTTGTTGTTGTTGTTGTTGTTGTTGTTGTTGTTGTTGTTGTTGTTGTTGTTGTTGTTGTTGTTGTTGTTGTTTTTGGTGTGGTTGTTGTTGTTGTTGTTGTTGTTGTTGTTGTTGTTGTTGTTGTTGTTGTTGTTGTTGTTGTTGTTGTTGTTGTTGTTGTTGTTGTTGTTGTTGTTGTTGGAACTACTTTTTCTAAATGTAGGGCGTTTGCAAAGCAATTTCATTTCAGTTGTTGACAGTTGTTTTTATTATTCATTAATAAGAATATATAGTTTCTTGTTATTTAATAGTACATGTTTGTTAATTCATGACAACTTTGAATACTTTAGTTTGTCTCTATATGGCGGGCGGACGACGAAGAAGAGGTAGTTGTAGTAATGTAGAAAACTGAGCGCAAGAGGATGAGAATGAACAAGTCAATGTCGGGAACGTGCAAACGACACAGGTGGATACCACTACTCACAGAGTCCGCCTCGATCCGGATGAGGAAACAGGTGTATGGTAAGACTAGTTCACTTTTACTTTAATTGTTTAATTATAATTATGATTATTTAAAATATCATAATATTTATATATAATGTATTTAACTATGATAATTAATTTCAGGTTCAGTGACTCAGATGTGGTTAAACTGATTTTGGAGACCATAACCTGCGGGTACAAGGAACACGCGCCAAACTGGAAAGAGGCGTCAAATGTTTTGCGGTCGTCTTGGTGGAACTGGTTTGAGGTATAATTATTTAAAATATTATAATTACATCTATTTAAATTTTTTTTTCTCAATTTATCTTTGTTATTGATTTTTTATTTTTTTGTTTATTTACTTAATATTTTCCTAACTTTATGTTTTTAATCATGACAGCAAAGGGTTTCTTTCGATCCTTGCCATACAGATATGGTAAGGAAAGCTTGGGAATAAGCCATGAAGAGTTGTTTACGTCATATGATCTACCGAGCCTCGCAGAAAGACAAGGAGCACAGGCCGAAGTGGATTCCTTTGGACTTATTTAGAAAGCTTAAGAATAGGCCCATCGAAGATCCTTCTTTCGTTGCGAGATCTGAATCAGCCTTGGCTAATCGTAGATCAGGATGTGAAGAGAAGGGAAAGGCGTTGCCTACTCACATTATGGGTAGAAAAAACACCTTGAGAATCATGGACGAAATGGTATATATATCTTCTTTCATTTTTTATTTATTTATCTAATTATAATTTAATACTTACATATATATATATATATATATATATATATATAGAATTGGGATCTAGTGAGAACCACTAAGATAATGAGAACCGTGAGAACTCCGCCTTACCAAATTTATTTTTTAAAAATAACAACATATTTGGGTTCGGCGTAAAATGTTATGGCTAGATAACATATTTCTTCGTTGAAAAATTATACGCTACTGACGGAAATTGAGGCGAAATACAATTTATTAATTTTCATGCACCTAGTAGTTAGTTTCATGTATCTAACAATTTTCATGCACCTAGTACTCATTTTCATGCATATAGAGCTCATTATTTTCATGCACCTAATAATTGTTTTAATGCATGTAACAATTTTCATGCACCTAGTGCTCGTTTTCATGCATTTAGAGTAGTTTTAGTTTATCTAATTGAATTTATGTACATTAAGTACATATTTTTTAATATAATCAATAAATTTTGTTTATTTACTGCAAATATTTTGATTGAATAAACTAAACTAATGGTAAATGATCCATCAAAACTTTCGGAACGAAATTTGGTGGAGATTTAGTAAAGGTTCTCACGGTTCTCATTATATTAGTGGTTCTCACCGGATCCTGACCCTATATATATATATATATATATATATAGTCAGGTTCAGGTAAGTCCTGTTATTTAGGTGAGTCCCTAAGTCCTAATCTAAGCCATTGGATTTTACAAGAGATGGAGGGATGGGATTAGATGCATTGATACACTCACCTACTACTAACTAAGGCTAATTTGAATTTTTGAAACTTTAGAACAAGTTTTTATCACTGTATCACAAATTTATGTAACTTTACTTTTTTACGAATGTAACTTTAGCCTTTTAAAGTGTAACTTATACTAATTTAGTCATTTTCGAGTGTATTTTCAGCCTTTAATGGTGTAACTTAATGCTAATGTAGTTCATTTTATATATTAATTTTGATTTATGTAATTTTAAGAAAATTTTTATGTAACTTTGGCATTTTAAAGTGTAACTCCAATATTTTACGAACGTAACTTTAGTCATTTAAGGCTATTTTGTATATAAAAATTTGAAATTATGTAACATAAGGTAATTTTGAATATATAAATTTGATTTTATACAATTTTATGTAACTTTAGTAAAAAATTATGTAACTTTAGTCAATTTTTATGTAATTTTAGCCAAATTTTATGTAACTTTAGTCAAATTTTACGTAACTTTAGTCAAATTTTACGTAACTTTAATCAAATTTTATGCAACTTTAACCAAATTTTGATGTAACTTTAGTAACTTTAATGTAAATTTAAATTAATTTTATGTAACTTTATTATGTTAAGTGTGTAACTTTAGTGCAAGTTTATGTAACTTTAGTCCGTCACTTTACTAACCACCACCACCTTCCACCACAACTGCACCCATCACCACCACCAATAGCCACTCGCCACCACTCTGCCACAATCACTCCACCACAAAAAAAAAACATAACTAAAAGAACACCACCACCACCACCACAAAACATAGATCTGGAAAAAACAAAATAAGAGGAGGTGGTGGCCGTGGTCACCAAGAAAGGAGAAGGTGGCGGCTGTTTTGAGGGGGGAGCCGAGAGGAGGGAGAGGTGGCGAGGCAAGGGCGACGGTGAGGAAAGGGAGACGGCGACGGCGACGGCGTGGCAGGGGCGGCGACGAGGGGCAGGGGGAGGACGAGGGAGGCAGCAGGAGTGACGGCAGAGAAGAGCGCGTGGCGGTGGTGCAGGGGGGAAGACAAGGGAGACAACATGCATGAGTGGTGGTGCCGAGGTGGACGTCCGGCGAGGCGGCGGGTGGGGGTGAGGAGCGACGGCTGGGGGTGACAGGGGGGTGGCTGAGGGTGATGGCGGCTGAGGTTTAGAGAGAGATGAGAGGAAGTGAGAGAAGTGAGAGAATAATAAGTGGCTAGGTTATGAGAGAGTGATTAGGGTTTTGAAGTATTTATATAAGCTTTATTGTTTTGTTTTAATCTTGACCATCCATTTATTTGATCTAATGGTTTAGATTAGGACTCATGAACTCACCTAGAAAAGGTGGACTTATGTGATCCTGAGATATGGCTCTTCAAAGTTGACACTAGTGACATAAGGCTCTTGAAATTCCTTCAAACTTACTTTGTTGATAGGATTTGGCTTGCATTTGCTCCTTTTTGGTAATAACCTATAAAACTACAACACAACCCAAAGTAACAAATAGAGGAATAATAATAGCTAAAAGCTACGTAATAAGCATAGAAATGCGTGTCAAATAAGAGAATAAACGCATATGAAAGACACGCATCAAACCTCCCCAAACCAAACCCTTGCTTGTCCCCAAGCAAGCAAAGACTTAAGACGATAAACTCATCTAATGGAACGAAGAAAAAGCTCAGAGCTAACTACACTTCTAGTGTCTAAACCCGTTTAATGCATAAAAGCTAACACCAGGGCACTAAACCAAATGCAAATGAGTTAGATCAATGATAAAAGAAACTGAACCGTCGACCTTGCAAGACTTGTATATATCGGACTCTCATGGGTCACTCATCACTCATTCAAAGC